>JAQFVV010000219.1:133973-279956 GCA_028023455.1 Epiperipatus broadwayi | reverse complement strand
GTTAGAGAGATGGAGAAATAGTATGGAGAGTAAAAAGAGTTTAAATATATATAGAAATAAACAGAATATTAGGTGTGAGTTAATATATGATAATAGTAAGGAAAGTAGTTTATTGTTTAAGGCTCGAACGGGATCTTTAGCTACAAAAGAATATACATGTAAATGGAAAAATATGGGTGATTTATTTTGTAAATTATGTAAGGAAGGAATTGAAAATATTAGGCATTTGTTAATTGAATGTAAATGTTTGAAAACAGAAAGGGTACATATAATGAAGTTGTGGAAAAATAAATATGAAAAGAGTGATTATACAGAAAGTGAATTATTGGTTTTTATGCTGGGTTTGGGAAAAGATAAGAGGGATTTAGATATAAAGGTTATAGAGTTGACAAAAATTATGTTGTGGAAATGGGATAGAGCAGATTATGGGTAAATTTAGAGTGGGGAATGTAAAAGAAAGTGGCTAACAGGTTTATCTGGGCATAATTGCTGAGATATTCTTGACTTCGTTTAAGGAGAAGCCATAATACATCACATCACATCACATCACGTATCGTTGGGATTTAAAGTTACTCTTTTTTGCTTTATATGCTTGAAATTTATTTAAAAAAAAAACTTTGGAAGTACAAGGTAGGTGCTGTTCTTCCAAATTACCTCTTTTTTGTTAAAAATGAGTGGTTCTAAGAAACGTTTAGAATCATCGACGCTCAATAGAAAAGAATCTTCGAATGTAAACAAAAAAACAAACGTTAAAAGTGACTCTTTAATGCATTGTTCAAGCTCTGTCATTAATAGATCAAAAGCTTCAAGTATGCAAGATTTAACAAGAGCAGATAGTTTAAAACCGCTTTCTAAAGTTAAAAATGTCTCTAATAAAATTCAGACTATCAATGCTAAAAAGAAAATGCTATCCGTGACTTCTAATGCGAATTCAAGTTGCCAAAAAAATAGAGACATTCAAAAGACTAACAACATATATATTTTTGATGGATCTAAAAAAAAACATTTCTTTACAAGCCAGTGGACATGATTTTATCTCACATAGAACACGCTCACGGGTAAAAGATTATGCCAAATTAAATGATATGCATTCTTCTAATAAAGATTTATTGAAGCAGCTATCTCCAACGCATAATAATTTGAAGACTGTTGCTAGTTCTTCTTTGTCCAAGCCTTCGCAGACCTTGCACCATAAAAAATTATCAGTTTCAGTTGGTGATATTACCACTACATCATCTGACTTGGAGTATAATATCAGGTCTTATGAAACATTACTAGCCAAAGATAAATCTCAAGTAATGGATGTTGCTTTGCAGACAAATTGTGTTCTAGCAGATGCAAACTCTGACAGAGTAAAAAACATTCATTTAGAAACTTCTGATTTAATTACTTCTGGTTCGCCTCTATCTTCTAGTAAACTATCAATGTATTTGCCTGCAGTACCACAATTTTCTATTGCTTCTAATGCCATTCAACATTCTATGAAACAGAATTTGAGATCTTTGCATTTGAATGAATTTTCATTATCTGATACTCTTTTACATTGTTCTGAATCTAATTCTTTGAATGGAAATTTGCCTCTTTCAGATAAAAAAACTTCAGTTCAGAAACAGGATATTTCCTTTCCTACTTTAAAAGATAATACAACACAAGTGTATAATATTCAGGTTAAAAAGAAAAGTTATGCTCATGTTCTTAATAATAATGTAGTCTCTGAATTTGCACAATCACAGTCAGACAAATTTGGTTATTTAGATCTGAATGATGAAGAACAAATAATGTCAGATGTTTCTGCAGATACATCCATATTGAATTTCTCTAATCATAAAGATTTGGTTGATGAACATCAAAATATAAGTGTTCAATTTAATTCTAGGATACCAGTGGTTTTATTCAATTCTTTTTTACATTTTTCTAATAGCAATACTTTGATTCTTACAACTACAGACAGTAATTGTCAGCTTTATAACTTCCCTATTGATGAGTTTTTCCAGTTGTTGAAGGATTTGAAACTTGGTGATGCTATCAAGAGGCTATATCATCACCCTAATAATCGTTACATCATATTGGAGTTTCATAATGTCTTGGAGAAGGAAAAGTTTAGAAGACAACAGCTTTTATTAAATCACAGATTTTTAGTTGTTATTGATATGGACAGGCCTAGGCTAGCTTTTGGTCTTGCGAGAAATTGTTATCCCAATTTTGGAGCTAAGGATCTTCAGAGGCAATGTTCTAATTTGGGTGAAATAACTCAATTTAAATATCTTACTGAGAAAAGAGTTGGTTTAGAGTTACCCAGCAACTCAGCTGCTTTTACTTTAAAGTTAAATAAAGGTCTTGCTTTGATTGATATTCCATCTACTTTAGAGACTGATAAAGGTCCAATACATATCTCTATCAAAGGTTTACAACCTCAATGTTTTGTTTGTAAGGAGAGGACTCATCTTGTTAAAGATTGTCCAAAGGGGTTTTGCAATATTTGCAAGCTTAAGAAAACACGTACTCATAGATGTAGTCCTAAAGTTTTGCAAGATCTTGCAAAAGCAGCATTTGAGTGAATATATCACTGCGCAACAATCTGATGTTACTCTTTCATCTCCACCACAAGTTTCTACTGATTTAAGTAAGAAGGTCAGTGGGTCTGTTGTTTCTATTCCGACTGACATTACTCATTCATCACTTGACTCATCTCATACAGTTCAAAATGAGGATATGTTATTGAAGGAGAATAGGTTTAACATTCAGTCTACTCTTGGTTGTTCATCTTTGCAAGATCAAGCACTTATAACTGATATTAGTTCTTCTAACAATAAAAGGAAGATTTATGATTCTTCAGAGTCGCAACTTGAAAATAATTTTTCTAATCCTGATTCTGATACTGCACCCTCTGTCTTGAAAACTAATTTGATCGTTCAAAGAGTTCTAGGAAAAAGGACATTAAAAAAAGTAAATGGTCGAGAGATAAAAGTTCTCAGCAGTTAGATCTTTCGCTGTCACCTTCTCCTCAAAATGATTCTATTTTTACTTTAAATAACAGTCCTTCATCTCCATTATCTCATACTTCTGATCCCAATTCACAAATTAATCTTATACCTGAATTCTTCACAGATGATTTGCATTAATATTTTCTCATTTATATATATATATATATATATATATATATATATATATAAATGAGAAAATATTAATGCAACATAATATATATATATATATATATATATATCTATATATTATGTTGCTTAATGTTATTGCTGTTAATGTTAGAGGTTTAAATTCTATTTCTAGAGTTTATGCTATAATGCATTGGCTTCAAAAATGCAATTTTCATATTGCATGCTTTGGAGAGACGAAGCTACATAATCATTCCAGTTATCAAATTCGTGATTTAATGCAAAATCTTGGTTCATTTTATTATGTTCCTAATATATCTGCTTCATCTGGTGTCGCTTTGCTTGTAAGTAAGCATCTTGCTTTTAATGATATCAAAATCATGCATTTGGATCATAATTTTTTGATGACCAATATTACATTTGGAAGTTTTACTCTGAATATCATTTATTTATATGTTAAGAGTGAGTTCCTCTTTGCTCATTCTATATTTAATAAAATTAATTCTCTTTTGTCTTCAAATTCTTATCCAACTATATTTCTTGGTGATTTCAATATGTGTTACATGCATTTTAATAATAAATTCCTACATCTTTTTAATAGAGTATTTTTATCTGGTGAAGGATGTTTTCCTCTTAATGCATTTTCCTTTTATACTCGTCACACCACTTCTTTAATTGATCTTCTTTACTATTCTCCTGAACTTCACCTTGACATTTCAGCAAAGCTTCAGGTTGTTCCTTTCTCGGATCATTTGGCTATGCATGTTGCATTGTTGATTGATACTTCCTTTGTTGCTCAGTCTCATAGTTCTCTTACAATAAGGCTCTTAAATAAATTAACAGCTCCTGCTTCAATTTTTTCGGAGGCATATATTCTTTTTAGAAAAGTGGATATTCTTTCATTACCTGCCATATCGGCATGGTCTTCTTTTGTTGGTATTCTCAGTTCTATTATTAATTCTTATACTAGAAAGACAAAAGGTCCAAAGTTTTTACTTAAGCAATTGGATGATATATCATCCAAACTTTCTAATCTTTCTTCTTTTGATTCTACCATAGAAAATATTATGCAACTTAAAGTGCAGTATCATGATATACAGAAATCTCTTGCTCATTATGTGGCTATTAAACGGTCTAAAATTTTTCTTCAAAATCATCATAACTGGACACGAAGTTATATTAGATGGGCTTTAGGTGCTTATTCTAGACCTACTCCATTAATGATTGACACAGGAAATAAAGTATGTTCTGGCCCTATTATGTTGCTTGAACTATGTAATCATTTCAAAACTAAGCTTCAAATGTTGCCTTTTAGAATTGGTGACATCTGGAATGAATCTGAGCTTGATTCTTGTCATAATATAACTGAAACTATGATTATTCAAAAATTAAAGTCGTTTCCAGACAATATACATCCTGGGATTCATGGTATTCCCAGGTTTGTCCTTCTTCATCTTTCATTTTTTACAGCTCCAATAGTTCGTAATATGGTTGATATTCTAGCTAATGATTTTGTAAATATTCCTGATCTCTATCCAGTGGCGATGGTTCCTTTTCTTAAGAAGAAATTAACTCCTTCTCCATTATCTAATATTCATCCTATTTCTATGACACCTCTTTTGATAAAGACTATTGAATCTATTGTTAAAGATCATATACAAAATAATATTTATCTTCATTTATCAAAATTTCAATTTGCAAAGAAGGGTCATTCAACAACTGAAGCTGTTCAGCTTTTTCTTCTTCTTATTGAGTATATTAGGCGTCATAATAAATCAAAACCTGTGGTCGTTCAATTGGACTTCACATCAGCCTTTGATTGTGTTCTGCCTTCTGTTTTGTTTCAGACTCTTCGGGATTATCAGGTTCCTACTCCATATGTCCGTATTATAGCCAATCTTCTACTTAACAGGTCCATCTTTACTTCATTGGATGGTAAACTTGCAGATGGTTTTCGTCCGCATCTCTCAGTGCCACAGGGATCTCCTCTTGCCACATTATGTTTTATTACATATTTAAATCCGTTACTTTTACAGATAGAATCTAAACTGCCTGGTATCTATGTTCCTGCTCTTAAACAGACTATTCATCATATTTCTTATGTTGATGATGTCTCTGTCTTTCTTCCTGATAAATCTTTTCTTCCGGCTTTGTTGCAAATATTGGACTCTTTTTCTAATACTTTTAATCTTCATATTAATGTTACAAAATCCGCAATGTGGAAAATTAAATCTGGTTTATCAATTATTTCCACTTTCACAGCCAAGCCTCAGTCTTTCCTTGGTTTTCCAATAGTTTTATCTCGTTCAGTAATTACAAGGCAGATTCAAAATATTATTCTTGATAAAACAAAAAGGATAGTTGCATCGCTTGTTAATATAAATATTTCACTTATGGGTAAGGTTACACTCTTGAACTCTTTGGTATATTCAAGGCTTAGTTATTATTTACCAATTATTAGGCCAACAAAGCGTTTTGAGAGGGCTATAAATTCGCTTTGTTCAAAATTATTTTGGAAAAACAAGGTCGTAGCCATCAGTATTGCTAAAATTCAAATGCCAAAGCTTTTAAATGGTCTAGGTTTGCACTCGGTCTCAACTCTATATCTTCAGAGATCTATATCTTTTCTTCGTGTAACTTGTCTAAAGCTTGCTCAGTTATCCCTTCCTTTGGTTATTGATCCTACAGATACGCCACCTCCATTTTCAAGTTATTGGATTGCTGATTTATGGAAGTCAGTTATTAAGTCGATACCCTCGGTTCAAGTTGCGCTTGATGGGAAATTGTCATTCTGGGATGTTTATAAATTAAAATTTCCACATTATACTCCTCTTTTGACTTCATTAGGTGTTTCAAATAAAGTTCTCTTGCGTAAAATGAAACTTCTTTTCATTGAAGCAAGACATGTTGATTTTGTACTTAAACTAAATTTAAATGCACTCCCAACAAGTTATTTTTTAGTGACCAGCAGAGGCTTCATTAGGATTTCGTCTCAGTGTCAGTTGTGTAGATTATATGATGAGACAATTCTCCATATTTTCTATATCTGTCCTGCTCTTAAGTCGATTAGGGACTTTATTGTTGCGAATGTCTCTCTGGATCTTAGGGATGCTCTTTCTGTTTCTAACACTCTTAAGAAGGGATCATTTGCAGCAATAAGATTATCTATCTTTATAACATTTTCTTTATGGTTGACATGTTGCAGGCTCATCTTTGGTCATTCTCAGGACTCGGCTCTAAGTGTCTTTATTAAGCTTCTTGATCAAGTCAAGCAGCGAGACTCTCTGCTTTCACCTGTGAGTCTACATGATGATACTTGGGTGAAAGTTTTATTTTCCTCTTAATCCTATTAAGATACCCTTTTCTCTACATTGACTTTTTCAAGTTTCATTTTGAATACTATGTAAATTTTTATAAAGTTTAACTGTATATTACTATGTTTAATAAATATATTTTAAAACAAAGAAGCACATTTTAAATCTCTTAAATTAAATTAAACCAAAAACGTCTTTTAATAAAGTTTGAAAAATATACAAGAGAGATTCTGGACACTGGGGAAAAAAAACCCGGCAAATAAAAATCTGATTAGAAATAGTACTAATATATCTTTAGTTATGATCGTGACTAAATTTTAGCTATAGAGCCCCCCCCCCCCGCTTAAGCAAAATAGTCATGTCTATTAAATTTCTACTGTTACTAATAAAATAATATAAACTTTTTTTCTCTTTAAAAAAACTATCTCTTAAAAAAAAATTAACAAATTTTATATTATTTTAAAAAAGTATAATTTATAAAAATAAATTCAATAAAGTCAAGTTTATTTTATATATCTACATATTTGAAAATGACCGTCTGAAGATTTGCGATATATGCCATTTTACTTCAATCATCTAGTTTAATTGTTAAATGCTTTTAGAAAAAAGCCTTACTTTCTTTATAATTTTTCAAACACATTTAGCTGTTAGCAACAACACAAAAAATAGTTTAGAACACAATGCTTTCATTGAAAATTTTCATTTTTCTTCTTTGAGTGTTTCTGGCTTGACCAATGACAGTGTAGTATGGGGATTGAATCTGGTAAGCTTTAGATTCATGAATATCGAATTTGAAGAAAAGCTTTAGCTAACTAATCTATTATGCAAAAATCAATAATCTGTAGAAATTATATATTATCTATGAGGATTTTTGTAGATAAATATATCATTATTGAAAATAGTTGTAAGTCTATGAAATAGCTTTATAATTGTTAGACTAAATATAAACCTTAAACTAAGTTATAAGAAGGAATATATTGGCTTTTAATTAAATTTAAATTCCATAATTTGATTAATAATGATATATCAATCTTCAGTCTAATAAATTATTATTAATATCTTTGATATATTTATCTACTAAGATAGTAATCATTTTAGCAGTATGCGATGCAATGCACTGTGACTTCTTTTTTGGAGTCAGCAATCTCTCAGCCACTATGCCCAGAGAAACCTGTTAGCCATTTCACCTTTCCTTTCCATTCCCAGCCTAAGTTTTTTCCACATTCTTTTCTATCCTGCTCCATCTCATTTCCACAACATAATCTTTATCAACTCCATGGCCTTTACATCTAAATCTCCCTTATCTTTTTCTAAACCCAGCATAAAAGCCAAAAAACACTTTCTGTATAATCACTTTGTATATTTATTCTTCCACAACTTTATTATTTGTACCCTTTCTGCTTGCAGGCATTTACATTTAATTAACAGATACCTAATATGATCTATGCCTTCCTTACACAGATTAAATCACCCACATTTTTCTATTTATGTGTATATTCCCTTGTTGCTAAAGGTTCTTTTCAAGCCTTAAACAGTAAACTACTTTCCTTGCTATTATCATAAATTAAATCGCACACAACATTCTGTTTACTTCAATATATATTTAAACTCCTTTTACTCTCCATACTAGTTCTCTATCTCTGCAACTCCCTATTCTTTATTAATGCATCTATTCTTCTATCCCATTCCGAGCCACTATAAGCCTCAACCACTCTTCTAACATAATCATTTCACCTTTTGTATAAGAATACCAACATAAATTCTTTATCCAAATCTTCTACATACCATACTACCTTTCTCACCCATCTTGTTACCTGCTCTTTCCTTATAACTCAATTAAATACTACTTTGCTATTCTCTTATTATCCGTAAACTGCAATCTACTAAACATTTTCATTTTGCTTTTTGCATCTCTCATATAAAAACTTGACCATCCCATTTCTCCTAACTATTGCCTCCTTTGCCATCCACTAATGTATGTCTTCCTATTTCTCTTTGTATTTTTTCTAAGTAGTCTAACATGTCTTTATTAACACAAAGCACACTGCTACCATATCCTAACTCTGCTATTGCCACTTTCTTTCATACAATTCTAGTTACATCATACTTATTATATGTAAACACCATTAATTTCTTTATCAGACTTTTTCTTTTCTTTCTTCATTTATCAATCTTTTCTCCCATTCATCTAAGCAATTTCTCTGATTACTTAAGATAATTCCCAAATAGTTCTATCTATTTTTACCACACTTAACTTTATATCCTCCAATAAAAATTCTGTCTTCTCTTTCCCTAGTATTAATTCATCATTACTTTTGACTTTTCTTCAATAAATTTAATCCCCATCTCTTTACCTACTCTTGCACATGTCTTCAGCATAACTTTCATATCTTCCTTTCTTTCTACACACAAAAAGACATCATTTGTAAATAACAAAATGTATATTTTACCTTGTTACCTATTAATGGTATCTCTATTCCTCTTCCTAATCTTTCTATTGCTCTCTCCATTTCTTTTAAAAACAAACTATTTATACAGTAGTGCCACCTAATGCAAGCCTTAGTAATCAATGGATGCGTAAAGATTTGTGTATAAAATCCTCATCTAGTGTCTACTCATTCAATAACTCCAGACTAGTTTCTAGCTTGTGGCTTTCATTAATGAGGAACTTTAGAACTGAGAAAACTGCACCTCAGTAATGAAAACCACAAGCTAGAAACTAGTCTGGAAATATTGAATAAGTAGGCACTAGATGTAGATTTTTAAGTACAAACCTCCCTGCATCCATTGATTACTAAGGCTTACATTGAATGACACTACTGTATTGAGTGTTTTCTTTTGCTAATAACAGATTGTGTATGCATAAGAAATGGTGGTCATGTGATGATTTGGTAGTAATGATTTTTTAGGTTGCAAAGTTGTAACAAAAAGGTTTATTGTAATCCTTAAATCATTATACATATTTAGTATATATATTTAAAGTATTTTCAAAAAGGGCTAATAAAATTCATTCTTGCTACTTTTAAAACTCAATTCATCTAATCAGAAGTTTGAAGAAGTAATTTAAAAATTAATAACATTACTGACTACAATGAGAATTATTTTCCAGTGAAAAAAAGGTTCTACTTTTTTTGTTAAAAAACCCTTTAGTATTAGCAATCACCTGTGGCTAAAAAAATAACTGAATGGTTTATTATTTGCTTATTGCTTGGGAGTTTATAAAAAGTTCAAGCATTAGAAGTGGAGAATTTGATCCCAATCAATAAACCTTAAATTATAGAATCTCCTATTCCACAATCGCATCAAATTATACAGGGTATTTGTGGCTTTATATTTAAAAGAGAAGTTTTAAAATTGTGGTGTTTTAGAAAATCTTTGTAATTTTTGCTCAGATTAGTTATAATGATGTAAAACAAGCTTAGAGAAGGAGAAAATTCTGGTAAATATATAATGATTCTGATATAAAGCTGCTAAACCTTAAAACAGAAACTTTTTTTTTTACATATATACAAAATGTTTCTTTAAATATGTTTGTTCATTTTTAAAGGGCTCAGTAATTAGCAATTATATGAATGTTCAGTGTAGCATAGGGATAAAAAAAAGTACCTGATTTTCTTAGCAGAGAGGGGAGATTCATCCATGCAGTAGTAATTATGACGTTGTTTTCCATGCTATAATTTATGCTATCAGTTAACAACTAAGATAAAACTCAAGTCTATAAAGAATGAGTACAAATAGAGTGTTTTGATAGAAATTTTCAGCATATTACATTTTCATAATGAATTTTAGAGACAATGATTAAGGAAAATCTTAAAAAAGCACTTATCCATCAATTGTCTTACAGAATGTTGCTCTATTATCATTATCATGCTCAAATTGTAAAAGAAAAACCAATAATGTTATTGGAATATATATATATATATATATATGAATAAAGTTTCCAAATAGATTATTTTCCAAACTAAAAATTCACCCTCTAAAAAGAGCCATATCATACTGTTTTCAACTTTCTTATACACTTCAAATAATACTACTTTTGATAAAACTTCATTCTTACAGTTTCAACTATCCTGTAATCATCATCAGAGCTCTTTAAAATCTACTCCTTACATATCTTATTTGGGTTTAGAAATAATATATACAAGGAATAGATTTTAAAGAGTTCTGATGATGACTGCAGGACAGTCGAAATTGTAATAAAATA
Source organism: Epiperipatus broadwayi (assembly GCA_028023455.1). Taxonomy (NCBI): domain Eukaryota; kingdom Metazoa; phylum Onychophora; class Udeonychophora; order Euonychophora; family Peripatidae; genus Epiperipatus; species Epiperipatus broadwayi. Next base: position 269,328 of record JAQFVV010000219.1, on the reverse strand, counting down.
AAGTTTGATAAAAAATAGTATTGTTTGAAGTGTATAAGAAAGTTGAAAATGGTATGATATGTAGAATATAGAAATCAATACATAAGAAGAAGAAGAAGAAGAAATTGTATTATTTCAATAATTAGTTTCTCAACAAACACAAGGATGATAATTCTCACCTATGTAAGATAATCATGCAAATGACAATCAACTACAGCCTATGTTCAGTTCATTAATCAAGGAAAGTTAATATCTGAGCATGTGAGTTCACATATGTTAACAATTCATAATTTTCATACAACATGGCAGAAAATAAGAAATGAGCATTTCTGTCAGTTTGATTAAGAATGTTAAATTTCTAAACCAGTAATTGCAAATTAATCATAATAGTATGAAAGTTAATATGAATTACAATACAAAATCAAAAAGGACCGACCATATTTTTAAAGCATAAAAGAATACTTGATATATATTTTTGAACATAAAAGTAGTATAAGTGATTTTCAGGGAGCATAATGATGAAGAATTAAAAATAGGAGAAGCATAGTTCAGTAATATTGAATTTTGTAATAAACAAAAAATCTATATGCTCAGTTGTGACTTCAGAATATGTGCAATTAAAGTTAGAAGTGTTCCAATAGTATGTTTTGCAGTATAACATTTGCATCTGAAAAAGTTGCTCTGCACTTAAAATGAATCCTTGTTTTATCTTTAGCTAAAAATAGCTAGATATCTAATTAAGAACCAGTATGGACTAGCTAGTCGAATATATATTAATAATTTTGTGTTTTCTTTATTTAAAAAAACATATATAATTATATATAATTTATTAGCTAGACAATAAAACTAGGAACAAAAATCTTGAAACTCATTACTACCAGACATTTTTATAGTATAATATATAATATTAAATCATTCATGCACTTTACTATTGCTACACAATGCTTTATGTACCACCCACTTTTACAGTTTACAGTTTCAATTGCTCCAGCAATCTTCTTCAGAACTTTTTTTTAAAGTTAGGAGATATAAAAGTTCTGAAGAAGATTGCTGGGGCAATCGAAACTGCAAACTGTAAAAGAGGGTGGTAAATAAAGCATTGTGTAACAGTAGTAAAGTGCATGGATGATTTAGTATTATATGATATACATTTGGCAATGCAATATAAAAGATTAGTTATTATATTTCTTGAAGAAGTAAAGGAATATATTTGATTAATTTGGTATCTCTTTTCTCCGCTCTCCTCTGAACAAATCTGGGAAGGCTTTGGGTGTTTAGTAGACTATTTTATCTTGTTATCTACACATACAGAGAGCAATACAGTAAAGCTACATTTATTTGTCTTTTTATATACTTTTTTTTATACATTCTGCTAAGCTTCTTTTATTTTTAAAGGAAAAAAAATGATCAAAGAATTATTTTTTAACAAAATACAACACTGAGACATACATGTAAAAAATAATTTCTAACTTTTAATAAAAAAAGAAAAAGAAAAAAACAATTCAAATCTTTATGCAAAATCTTCAAGTGCCTTTAATGTATTTACATCAAACAAATCTTATAAAAATCAGAAAGGTTTTAAATAAAAAATTCAGTCTGTTAAGGTTTTGAAATAAGAAAAACTTAAAATTTTCTATCTAGAATTATAAACTATAATTTTATTTTATGTTAATATTTCACTTTAAAATAAAATATTTTAATATTAATTTACCAGAATTAGTAACTACATTTAAACGTTTTAAAGCAAATTTTATAAAATATTTATTATCCAACATCAACTGATAAAGTATGGCCACTATAATGGCAATCAAATTACGTCATGGTTAATTATCACTGGCATTTATCTCTTCTCAGCAAAATGTAGTTCTAGCATGAGAATCAAAAGACTGGCTTAAAGGGGTAGTACTCTGATCAATTTGGTTGAATAGCCTAGTTGGTTAGGATACCGTTTAAAATGCAATATTTATCGATCTAAAGATTACCAATTCAGTCGTTATGCTAGACAATCAATGGTTAGGTAGCAACAACTGAAGAAGAGAGAAAAACAATATCATTTGAAATATAGTAATTTATATTGACTCATATGCTATTGCTAAAAAATGAATGTATTTGGAAAATTTAAATAAATTTTGGGATTTTTAAAAAAATATTTAACAATTAGAACAAGATGATTGAAATAATTCAGCATGTAATTATATGGAATGATATGTAAAAAGATACAAAATTAAAATTACAAAAGCATTTTGTATGAAAATGAGCTAAACTGTTATGGAAAAAAAAGAGCCATCCCTTAATAATAATAAAAAAATCTTATCTAAATACTAAAAGATAAAGCATGCCTTCCCCCCCCCCAAAAAAAAAAAAACCCAAGAATATTTAGAAAATTTCAAGTTTAAAAAAAAAAAAACATTTGTAAAAAAAATTTGTATAGATGAACATGTTCAAATACAATAGATTGGTGTACAAAATAAATGCACATTTCAGATCATATATTGTTTTAACATGGATATTATTATGTTGTTATTCACAATGCCAATTGTTTTAATTTATTCGGATAAATATGATTACAATGCCGTTTAAAATATGATTAAAAGAATTTATATTTGCAATAAGACTTATACTTTTTCCTTCTGTATTTCTAAAACAACCCATTACTAATTACAACCCAAAAAAGACTACTTTGTTCCAAAACTGTGATATGTTTGAATATAGAAAATGTAAAATATATATATAATATTTGAAATTTGACTTACTTTTTATCTCTTTTTTAGTTATAAGCATAAGTCCAGTAAAACTTAATCCGATGGCAATTTAATGAAAATTTTTAAAATAAGACGATACACAACTCTCTCTGCTTCTAAAAACTTCTTTTACAAAAACAACAACAATAAATTTAATTTCTTAATTTCAATAATTTCATAAAAATTGCTACTATTATCATATCTCATAATATATATATACCCATTGCTATTGGCTGCAGTAGAATAAAAAAGACCTTATTGATTTGAATATCAAATTAATTGTGGTGAAATAAAAATATATATTGTTTTTAAAACAAGTTGTATCACAATCTCTTTTTTATAAATTAAATTAAAGTTCTCTTGACTATCATAAATAAAACTAAAATATTTAACATGTTTCTTACGGTAATAATGTTCTGTGAAACAAAAATTTTATAAAATTCAAAACTTACGGAATTTAATTTTTATACCTCAATAAAAACTCTGTTCACTCTTTTTGTTATATTTTAAACCACATTGACTAAGCATCAGATTAAGTATATTTAAATGTTGAACTATTTTAGGCATATGACTGAAGCCCTTTTCTACTGAAACACAAACATGTCATACTATGTGCTTTACATAGAAATGTGTAGGTGCAAAATTTGTTTAGATATAAAAATAAAACAAGTAAAACTATTTGTAATTATATGTTGGTCTATTTTCATCATCTAATATTAATTGTTAAATGTCTTTAGAAATTCAAACTTTAAATTTTTCAAATACATTCAACTGTTAGGAATAGCACATATGTTAGTATATAACCTATTTCAAATGATATTTTCCTGTTTCTTCAAGTATTTCTGGTCTGACCAGTGTACAGTATAAGAATGGGATCAATAGATCTACAAACTTGTGAATATTGAATTTAAGGTAATACTCTAACCAACTAGTCCATTTTTTCAAAAGCAGCAGTCAATAGAAATATTTTCAGATAAACATTGAGTAAGACTATGAATATTTTAAATTTTAATCATATTTAATATTTAACATACAAGCTATATATACCTGTATAAACAATGTAATATATAGGGTATTTTGAGCTCAGACTTTCACATGACCCTCAACTCTCCACACTATCTCATACCACTGATACACTTTACCACATATATGTCTAAAAGATAAATAATCACCAATATATGTATTTCATGCTAATCAGTTGGTCCAGATTATCATCTCTATACATATATACAATAAGTTGTCAGATTTATATTAAGATAGCCAATCTTCATATTTTAATGGAAGGGCTTCAATCCACCCCACCCTCTAACTTTTGAGCCATTCATCCTATTGAAAATCTGATGATAGAATGCCCAATTCCCACACTGATGTTGACATTCTTGTCATATTTAGTTATTTTTTAAATAATCTGTTTTACCTGTACTTACTTCTGAATTTGAGACATGGACATTTAGCAAAGGAGCAATGCTAGAAATAACAAGAAAATTTAAGAATGAAATACACAGTGGAAAAATAAATAAGTATCATTGATATTGTTGAAAGAATTAAGAGTTTTAAATGAAGCTGAGCTGAACATATTGTTAAAAAATATGACACTAGATGGCCAACTGAAATTTTAAACTAAATCCCAAGAAATTGTGTAAAAGACCCAAAATTAAACCACAAGTGAGGTGGACAAAGTGAATAAGGAGATTTTCTGGAATGATATGAAAAAGAGAAACTATAAACCTCTTAGAAAGACTTGCCATTTGTGAGATATTGATTTTTCAGTAACAAATGGCAAATCTTTAAGTTTCTGAGATGTCAACCAAATAAAAATAAAATTCAAAAAATGAACAATGCTTTTATTTGTAAAGAAATGTAACTAGTTAAAGTTCAGATGTTAGTTATTAATGCATTGAATCTCTTAATAACAAATGACTATTTACATTAAAAAACTCTACAGGATGAACTTTTTTAATATTAAATAAATGAATGAATTTTATTTATTTCTTTAACACAGGGTTCGACAACTTGTGGCTCATGAGTCATGTGTGGTTTTTTGACCCAATCTCATGGCTCTTTTTGTCAAGATAAACATAAACATGTTTTTTTTCTCTTGTAATTTGTAAATAAATATTTTGATAACTCTAGCAGAGGAAAAATGTGCATCACATCGTTTCTTGAATTTAGCTTTATTATAGAATAGTAATATATTTTTTATATAATGAATATTTAAATATTAGAAATTTGTGCATAAATCAACTTTCAAATTAATTTTTGTTTTGTTTGAGAGAAGTTTTATTTTTGTTAGGGTGTATAAAATTCTATTATGTTAATATTAGTAAAATAAATGTTCAAATATATCCTTAGCCATTCAGAAAATCATCTTTTTCATGAATATATTTTTTAACCTTTTTCATTCTGGCTTGTTTATGGGTAAGGGGTGGTGGTGTTAAAACAAAATGGTTCTTCATATTAAAAAGTTTAGCAAACTCTGCTTAAACATTTGGATTTTTTTTAGATCTATGTTAACAAAATATCATAAAGAACCTTAGAGATTCCAACCAGAAGACAGACTCATTAATGGACTTTAAATTCTGCTACTGTGATCATGGATTTGGCAGTCATTAACTGTGTGATTTATGATTTATGTGGTTCACGTCTACATAAGATCAGTGAATATCAAAATTCATTTTTGGAGTAAGTAAGTACAAAAACTGTCTGTCATTCTGATAAAATTTTAGTTTATCTGGTTTACTGTTTATTCTAAATAAATAAATTTATTTGGACCCTCATAAGAAACCCATTTTTTTATCATAAATCTTTTAGTTATAGATTTTTGAATGAGCACCCAAAACAAGGATCTTGATTGGTGATGAGTCTTTGAATTATTGCCAAATCCAATCTATTTAACAAATTTTTATTAGATTTTCTGTGGGACAACTTGTTTTTGATAATTTGGCGAAAGAATATGTAAAAAAAAAACCCCAGAAAGCCACTGCAAAAAGAAAAGAAGACTTGAGTGCATCAGTAATATTTCTCTTGATAATGTTTAATTGAATATTCAGAAACTTAGTATGGACACTTTTTCTCCAAATATGGCATAGTATTCAAAAATAGAATATGCTAGTGTTAAGAAGGCAGTCATGAAGTGCTTTCATTAGACCCCCAGTCAGCAATAGTCATCTTTCCAAGGAAATTTCTTCTTTAATTATTTTAGACCTAACTTTGTTTAAATAAGCAAAATAAGTTAGACTATGATTCTAAATAACTATGTATCAGATTGTGTTTCAGTCTATTGTTGCAAAATATTATATTCAGATTAAAATATGTTTTTCTGTTGTTCAGATGAAAAGTTAAGCATACTGTCTTTGTTGGATTATAAATAAGACTGCAGTCTAAAAATTTTTAAATATTTATATTGAGAGATTTTTATTTCTGTAATGTACTCTTTTGTGAAGTTAAAATAATGTCATCTGAATAGATGAGGCAACTGACCCCTATATTAATCAATCTATAAAATTTCATATCTACTGTGACTCTCATTTATGAGTTCAATTTTTTAACTAGAGAGCATTTTCTTAAATAAATTGATGGGTTTTTTCACATTTAAAAATTTCAGATACTTTTGACAGGCCTTTTTCTTAAAACAGATTGTCTTTAAATATCTCTCTACAGAGTGAAAACCTTTACTACACTCTCCTATTGAAAAATGATGAAGGAGAAGACAACCACTATCAAACTATATATAATTAATAGTAAACGTTTTAAATTTTTCTATATTAAGCTATTCTCTAGCTAAAAATGCTTAGATATATCCACATAAAACCACTAAACATCACATAATCACCATTTCTTATGCTTGCTCATAACTGTTATTAAAACAGACAAAACTCTTCATACAGTAGTGCCACTCAGTGCAAGCCAGAGTAATCAATGGATGCTATTAAAGAACTAAACATACCAAAATGTATGGGTTCTGAACTGGGTTCAGACTTATATGTCTATATAAGCGAATGAGCTTGGATTGAAAATATTTTTGTGTTTTAATTTTATTCTCATAGTTTTGTAGTTAAGTAGAGATAAAAGGTGGCTACTGAAGAGTTGCATTACTTCCTAAGATCTAAGTGCAGTGCTCTCAGATCCAAGGCTTCTCACTGACAAAAGCCACAAGCTAGACACTAGTCTGGGAATATTGGATGAGTAGGCACTAGATAAAGATTTTATGCACAAGCCTTCTGGTATCCATTGATTTCTCTAGGTTGTACTGAGTGACACTACTGTATGGAGAGTTTTGCCTATTTTAATATACCCATATGGTGGCCAACTACATTGATTAAATGCTGTCTAACTTTATAAAATCCTAAGCTTGCATAAGATGGAAAAAATACCTATTTCAGCTAGCCTAGATTCAAATCCTAAAGTGTAGACTTGACAGATAGATGCATTAACTATAATTTTCAACTCAAAATATTTAGAAAATATGGAATTAAATATTTAACCACTAAAAAGTTTTTCTCAATACACACTTATGCTATTTTATTATTTTATAACCACAACTGCAATGTATGGAAAATTATTATAATAACTAAAATAATATTTTTCTTTATCAATCAAGCATAAGTTTTTTGACTTTTTTATAAAATTAAACTGTCACTGTCCAGTTCTAGATTTGTCATAAAGAGAAACAAACACAATCTCATATTTTCTTTGATTACTCTTATTCAAAAGTTCTAACTGCTATGAGTGTTTATTTTAGCATGTGGATGAGTAGACTCATCTTCTATTCATTGTGATACACTAGATGCCTATTTGCATATAATAACAATCCTAGAAGATATACAAATACATTTTGAAGTAAGTTGAAAGTAATAAGTAAAAAGGATCAAATAATTTATTCCCAGAAATATTTATTTTGATAGCCGGTCCTTAAGTATCATCACATTTGAGCTTTTGCATGATACAGTAAACTTTCAGTGACATCGATGCGATAAAAGATTCCATAGAATAGAAAAATTATTTCACTATTAAATCTCATTTACTGAATATTTGTGGTTAATCACAGAAAAAAAATACTTTGTTGTAAAAGACTTTAAATATTTGGTGTAAATTTTGATTATGAGATCTGCTGACTTACGTTGGATATCTCTTTTTCATTTTCTTGTAGATGGTTCTTTGAACCATAATATTTTAATGTATGTCTGAAGATTTGTGATAATAATTTTACTTGGTCTATTTCCATTACCTAATTGAACTGTTAAATGTTTTAAAAAAATTCAAACTTCAATTACACATTTCTAAATATATTCGACTGTTAATAATAACATACAGGTAAGCATATGACAGAATACTTTTTTCTTCAGGTATTGATAGTCTAACCAGTGATAGTATTAGCATGAAAATCAAACTGATAACTAAAATTCATGAAGACTAAAATTTAAAGTGATGTTCTAACCAATTAGAATATTCTGCTTTGAGGAATCTAATGCTCATTGGTTCAATACTCATGCTAATACTGCAACTGATTGGACTAGCAATTTTGAAAAAGAAAAGGGAATAATATCACTCTAAACACTGTATTAAATGGATTTTTGTGTTATTCTTAACAGTTGAATATATAATGGAAACAGTCAAATATATAATTACAAATAATATTTTTATTTTATTTTTAAATTAGTCAATAGAAAAATCCACAATCATCAACACTTCAGATTATTCCAAAAAATCATATTTATGTACAAGCTTGTCCATTAAAGTATGAAGATTTGCTATCTTAATATAAACTGGGCACTGATTATACATATATGTCAGAGATAATGATCTTGATCAATTGATGAGTGCTGGCTCAGCATGAAATGTATATTGGAAATAATTTATCTTTTTCCCATGTATGGTGTCATGCATATCAGTTTCATAAGATGGAATGGATAACTGTAGGGAGCTTGAAAGTCTGAGTTCAAATCCCTTCTAAATTACATTAAGTTCAGTATAGACAAAAGACTTGTATTTAAATATACATTTTAGTAGTAAAATGTAATTCAAACACACTAATCTTCAAACCTTTATAAATGTTCCATCTTTTACATTCACAATAATAATGAATTCATATTTTGTTTATTTTTAATTTATGCAGCAATGAAAACATATACAACTTTTAAAATGTATCCCATATACTTCTTAAAATAATTAATAATACATCATTCAGGGATTAAGAGCATTGACTTTTGATATGTCATTTAGCTCAGAAATATCAAATATCAGGTATGTATGTTATTTATGAGAAAATATTGTTCTGGAATAAACAGTGGTTAATTGATTTCTAGCCATTTCCTAACGCAAGTAGTTGTTCATGGTTTTATCTTATATTTTCTTATATACACTAAAATTATGACAACAGGTAAACTATTTCCACGAAAAACTATTTACTATGTTGTTTTCCATATTATGGCTGTTCTGGCCTGGTTATAAGTTCATCCATATCATGAAAGATGAGTTAGGTTTAAACTCAAGTTTGAACCATATTTTTGAAAATATCAATCTGAAAATGGATTATCTGACTAATATATGTCAGTCACACTGTTCAAAAAATGTCCTGCAATTATTGCATTTTAAATTTGTTATTTCACTATTAATATTTAGCATAAATTCTCGCTATCTGTTTCCAGGTCACAGTCTTTTTATATAAAACCAGATACGTATACAGTTAAATAAAATTACAAATAAAAAAAGGTTTGATAAATATTTTTGATTTGGAGATTTAATTTTTTATCTGAATTTATACATATATATTTTTCAGTTGAAATTAAATTGAAAATATTCTTGACTTCCATTCTATATCAGTTTTATATAAAAATTGTTCTATTCATATTCTTTTCTTTGAAAAGGAATGAGTCACTCACAACATTAGTTTATAACTCAAGTATAGGCAAGAAATGATTACATTCTCATAATTAAATTATTTTTAAATAAATAAATATATTTTTCATTATGAATCTTATTTTTATATACATATAAAAAGAATTTATTTTTATTCATTTTTCTAGAAAAAAAAAGATTTGTAATAATATTTGCATATGTATGAGGTATTTGGCAAATATATATACGAGTACATAGGTTTTTTAAATTTTATTTTTAAAAATGCTTTTATTTATTAAATTGTCAATATACTTAATAAATCATATCTGAAGATACAAATATAATATATAAAAAAAATTGTGCAAGCATATAATATTTATATACCCACATATAACAAAAAAAAAAAAAAGATCAGAATAAAACTTCATATAACATTTTAAAAGTTGTTAATTTGAAATTATTATTCATTGTTCAGTTTTAATTATTTACACTTACACAAAGCAACTCGTTATAATAGAAAATAAAAAGAGAGTAAAATAGCCTTCAAATAACCATTGTAAGGCCAAAGCCTTTTTAACAGCCCCTCGTACAGCAAAAGTGAATAGGAAACTAATAATCATGAGTTTTGTAATTAATGGATAAATTTGAGAAGTTTTCTATTGTTATTTACTATCTATCTGAAAATAACTATTTAAATTATTTGCCAAACAATATTGGCTGGTTAGGAACTAGCTATCTAAAAAAAAATCCTAAGCTTATTAACAATAACTTTAAGTTTACTTGGTCTAGTTCGAACTTAGGTTGTAGGCATGTTAAATAGATGAGCTACTATTGCAGATCTATGATAACTATTATAGTATAAGTAAATAAATATTTAAAATTATAGTGTTGTTTTTATCAATTATTTAATCTATGTTTAAAATTAATGTACTAAACATTATAATCATTATTTCTTTTTTTCATTTTATAAAAATATAATTAAATTATGATATTCCATTAAGGTCGATAACAATAACAAAGAAAGTATATTCCAATTTTACTTTTTATTACATATACTTATTTTTTATTCAAATACAAATTATAGCATCTGAGGGGGGGGGGGGTAATAATTATAACCAAGTAATAAATAATTGTATGGTAGATCACTCAAAAAGTCATGTGATTCAAATTGCAGCTTGAGTGTAGTAGTTCTATCCAAATGCCATAAGGTTTTTTTTTATTTCACTCAGCTGCAAATCGATTCAGAAACATTTAGCTCTTAAGTCTGCTAACTGAACTAGTCAATATTATTTTAAATTATTTTATTAAGATGTAAAAATGAGTAGTAATTAAAATGATTAAAAGGACAAATTTTGTGAAAATTTAAGTGCAAATTTGGATTAAATTTTTTAGTAAATAAATGAAAATATATCATTTATAAGCTAGCATATAAATGAGTATCTTAACCACAGTGTAATATAGGAAATATTGTTTTTCTATTATAAACATATGTAACTTCAATATAAGTTACCTTTCCTGAACCAGGTTTCTTTTATCTCTAATTCTTTTTTCTTTGTGCACTTTTTTTCTCCTGGTTTTGCACTCTTGATAATCATAACGAATTTCTTCTTTACTGTCATGGAGTATCTCTTTTCCCTCAATCAATTTTTTTTCTCAACTATTAATACATCTGCTCTTAAAGTATGATAAGTCAAATTTATTAACCTTTTAATCATATAATTTTTCTCCTTCTCCACCACCACTATCACAAAAAATTTGTTCCACCCATTTCATTGTTTCTGTGATACCTTAAAATATTTTTAAATATTTTTTAAATCCATGAAGGTATCTCCCCCCCCCCATGATTCTATGGGTATTTCTGTTTCTAGATGCCTCTTTTGGGGATCTTTCTGCACCAGTCTTCCAACCAACATCAGCAAATTAAATTATAATGCCATAATACTTTTTTTGTTAAGCAGGCCTAGCTTATTCATCAATTTTTGTGATGGCAGTAAAGTTGCAACAACATGAAATTCTGTTCTCAGTAGGGCAAATGACAAGAAAAACAGTTGTGTTGCTTGAAACAGCTTGCAATCAAGCTGTTTTGGAAAAAAATCCCACAAGTTTACAAGTGATTTAATGGAAGAGTTCAAATTCACCACATCCCAGAAAAGCATATCAAATGAATTCCAATGTCAAGATAATACTGATTTATTTTATGCAATTAGTATGGTTCACTCAGAATTCATTCATAATGATCAGGCATTTTATCTATTAAGTTCTAAACATTTGCATAATGTCGTGAGATAAAAATGTCCCAAGTTTTGCCAAAATGGGCAGTACTCCACCACACCAATGTTCCATCACATAAAGTCTTGAGTGTAAAAACAATTTTAACCAAATTAGCATGACCCAGCTTATTCATCTGATCTCACTCTGTGAAACTTTCTTTTTATTTCCCTGAGCTCAAAGAAAAATGTCCTGCAGATTTGTAACAAGTAAAGCAAAAAATAATAGAGGTATGACTTTGTAAAAATTTCAGGACTGCATCAAAAAGGGGAAAAAAACCCATTTATACCACTGCATTGCATCAAATAGACAGTACTTTGAAGGTAATTCAATTTTTAATATCTAAAAATAAAAATAAAACAATTTTTTATTATAAAATTCTTAGTTTTTTATGTACCTCCTAATATTTGGTGTAAAATCCCATCCAAGGTATTAAATCATTGTGACTTAGTTTCCATCTCAATGGTGCACAATATAATTCTATTTTACAATTAAAATTTTTTTTCATGCTATCATATCTTTAATCATTCTTTTTCTCTTTGTATTTTTTTACAACTGCTTCTCTGATAAAATTAATCCAATATTCACTTTTCTATTGCGCATGTGATATTAGACCTATCTTGCAGAGTCTTCACACTTAATTACATTATTATTAAAAAGCCACATCTTTTTGTCTTGCTTCAGTTCTGCCACCTTGTGTAAGCTTGATTATGCAATATATATCATAAAAAAAAAGGCTTAATAAATTCCTATTTAGCACTATCCTATTTATTTGGCGCTGCTATTTGGTATCTACTAATTACTCAAGCTTACACAATGTAGCAGAAAGGGATAGAAGAAATAGCTTTACTATTTAAAACTAAATCTGTAGACAGATTATTATTATTGTTATTTATCCTTAATGGAATCATAGTCATTTTTAAAAAAATCAATGGGATAGAAATATTTATTATAAAACCTAATTGTAAAAACTCATTAACTTTTTCAATCTTTATGTCATCAGTCTTTTTTTTTCATCTCGTTTAAAGTCTTCAAAATCTCATCCTTTAATATTTCATATTAAATTTTTATCTTTATAAATTTCATTTCCAGTTTAGTTCTGAAAGATTAACAGTTTTAATGCAAAACTTTTTAGGCTTTTTTAAAACACTCATTCAGTTAATCCTTCTAATCACTCTCTCAAGATTGAATACACATAGCTGAAATGCATATGTAAAATATTATTTATTTTATATCAATATTATTATAAAGAATTCTCTGACAGTGGATTTCATTGTCAGAATTCTAATATTTTTTTAGAACACTATTAAAAAAATATAAATTCATTTTAAATTCGTACCCAAGCAAACAGGATTTTTTTTTCAGATAGCTGGATAGTCATCACAATTCACTGTCCAATTATTGATCAATAAATGTATATCTATCTGCTTTCAACTGGAGGTATTTGACTAATCTAGTGAATAATGCCTTCATCTTCATTGGCTGTTTGTACAGCAAGGCTACTTAAACGCTATTTTACTTTATTATTCTCGAGAGGTTTAGCACTAGAAAATAAATTTGGAATCATGTTTGCTTAGAATCTTGATTTTAATACTGGATTCATATATTAATTAACTTCCATAGTATTTCTATACTTTTACAATGAAGCAATAATGCTTCTTAAAGTTCATTAATTATAAAAAGATTAATCCATAGAAAATGTTAATTTAATTGTGTTTTTTTTTTCAAGAAAAAATAATTCTTTAGCCTAGCAGACAGTGTAAAAAAACCCAAAAATTTATAAATACACTTATTCATAATTAATATAAGTTTAAACAAGCAAAACTCTCCATACAGTAGTGCTACTCAGTGCAAGACAGAGTAATCAATGGATGCCAGAAGGCTTGTGCCTAAAATTCCTATCTAGTGCCTACTCATCCAATATCCCCAGACTAGTTTCTAGTTAGTAGCTATATTTAATTGCAAGTTGTTAAAAATGAAATTCTGTCTATCTCCTGTGATGGAATATCTAAATTCGTACAATATAATTGTCAATTTGAACATCAGGCATATAATAGATTCAAGCCCTCAGCCTTCAGATAAGCATATCAGTAATGATTAGTGTATGGCAGGTGGGTGCATGAAGATTTTAATATACATTTATAACAGTGCATGACTGGAGGTTTATTTTCTTTTTTACAATTACAAATAAACTTTTTATAGTTACTTCTAAACTAGTAAAATACAATTTTTTAACTTAAAGTTTTTATTTTTCATAATTAAACTTCTTTTTCTCTACTTTGTCTATTCATTTTTTGTACCTCTTATAATTAGGTACCTCTGATGTATCTCTACCCATATATTCCATGTTTTATATAATATTTGGAAATAAATTGTTTATTTCCTCTCTTTGTTTGTTGAAAAACTCTTCTTGGCCAATGTGTTTGTTATCCTCTCCATATAATCTAATTAAACACTATTTTTACTAACCTATTTTTATTTATATATTGCAATCTTTTAAATATTTTAAATTTACTTTCAATTTTCATTATTAAAAAAGAAACCCATGCTATTTTAAAAAATAATATGTTTGCAAAGTAATTTTCATTACACTACTACAGAAATGTTAGGCATTAAGTTGGATAATCTCTAGCTTTATGAATGATTAATAAAACTTATTAATATACTTCAATGTCATTTTACTTTGAATAACATCATTTTCTGTCTACAATTCACTACCCAATGCATGTTCACTTACTGTTTTATAATCTATCTAAAAATTTCTGTATTTCCTGATTAATACAAAAAATCTCCTTTCCAAAAGTTTTTTTCATCTTACTTTAGTGCCATCTATTATAAAATTGAATAATTAATGGATTTTAAAAGATGATACTATAATATTTATATGAACATATTGATTTGTGTCACCAATAGAGATTGAGGGTTTAAAGTTAGGATTAATGCACTTACTTCTTTATTCAATTCAACCTATTAGCCAGAAATTCAAAAAAACATTAATATAGGGGATTTGAATTCAGACTGAGTTCGAATCCTCTATATTTTACAATTGAGTTGGAGGTATAAGAATGCCTGTATTTCAGAAAGCATTAATGTTGTGAATACAGGACAACTTTGCTAATATAATTATGTACATTTAATGCCACGCTAATAATTATATTTTGTACCTCAGTTTTATTCCAACCATATGATCTTTCTATATCTCTAAAAATATCACTTTTTTTAGTTTATTCTTAATACACAGCTATTTACTTTATTGCAGAGCCAATATTTAAAAAGTTCCTAACTGAAGATTAAAACATTATAAACAAATTATAATGAAAGAGAATAATAGATTGTTGGTTTTAGAAATGTGTATTTAGGCATAATACATATAAAAATGTTTATAATGAATGATTTTACTTAGTATGGAAACTAAAAACCAAGAATATAATTGTTTCTTTAACTACAATTGAGATTTTTATATTTAGTTTGGAATAAATATGCAAAGGTACAGAAATTAATTAAGTCAATCCCTTGCTATAAAAAATAAGAATTAACTTAATTAATTTCTGGACATTTATCCCTCCAGCTTTTATTTTAAGTTAAATGTAAAAACTCAAATTGTGGTTGAATAAGCAATTATATTCCTGGTTTTTAGTTCCCATAGTAAATAAAAACATTCATTATAAATATTTTAACAATATATTATTACTTAGTTTTTACCATTAAGATTGTAATCAAAAAATTTGTTTTTATTCCAATTTTAAATGGTACTAAAATATTTTTAGCATTGAAAGTAAAATCATAAGTACTAACGCTTAAAATGCATGACTCGTCTAAAAACGAGAAGATTTGACGTCACTCTAAATCGGCTACTTTTTATCGCACGTATACATATTATATGTCATTCGAAAGAAAATCAAAAGTTCTGTAAGATGGTGCCCTCTTCAGAGTTATTTTACAAGTAAAAAATCAATAAAAATGACCATATATGTCAAACAAAACCAAAGCACCGCCTCCTCACCAACTTTTCTTGAATCTTATTGGCTGTCCCACTTCTGTCAGAAAGGGAAATGGCTGCCAAAAAGTAAAAAGTTACGTTCGTTTTGATTTTTATTACGAAAATGATAAACGAATGTTTACAACATTTTAAACAATATTTGAATTGAATTACAAATTATTATTGATAAAATAATACTAAAAATCAAATTATTTTAGAAAAATAGTTAAGATATTACCAAGAATTATTTATTTATTGCTACATATTGATCGTAACGTTAAAGTGAAAAAAAAAAGATTGCGTCAGCAATCTTTTCTGGTTGGTTGAATAGCGGTTACTTTTATTTCACCGCAATTGAATATTTTTTAAATTATAAATCAAATTTTATTTTTGAAAAGACTTTCGTTTGCTTTCGTAATCTGAAAATTCAGTAATATACTTTTTACAAACGAAACTAACGTATTTATATTATTAAAAGTGATCTATTTTAACAATAGATTTTGTTAAAGTTGTGAGTTGGCCAATTACAAGTTTTGATTTTTAACTCATTCGGCCAATTAAATAATAATCGTTGAAAGGGCTAAATGAACTTTTGTTTACAATTTAGTTTTATTCAACTGCCCAATGCTCTGTATTAAAAAAAAACTAAATAAGCTACCTAAAATATTATAGTGTCATATTGCATTGCCAGGGATTTATAAGAAATGTACCAAATTTAACAAATTATATTGAATAGTAATATTGGATCCTTCATTTTAAAGTTTTATTCTAATGTCAATAAAAGCATTTAACTGAAACAAACCACCTAACAATATATATACCACCCTTTCATGAACATTACCAGAAATTTTTTTAAATTTTTTAACAACTTATTTTAAATCTGATATCAAACTATTTGAAATTTCATCTTCCCAGTTCTCTGGATTTAAGGAATTAAATAAGCTACTAAAATATTTTATTTGCATATATTTATCCCCATTACTTTTTCTTGAGATATTGCATACCAAAATTTTTGATGCGAAAATATTTTAATATCATATTGCATTACCAGTGATATATATCAACTGTACTAAATTTCAACAAATTTTATAGTATATAAATATATTAAACTACAGTTTTAAAATTTTATTCTAACTTAAATAAAAGTGTTTACAAACAAACAAGCAAACAAACAGAAATTGCAACTTCAATAAAAGCATTTAAAATAGTAGGGTAAGATGGAAATATCAGCAATAAGTTTTGAAAAGAAAAAAAATAAAATTGGAAATTATACCTAGAAAAATTAGAATGTATTTTGAAATAGATGTTGGTTGATAGAACATATTGATAATTATCATTTTCTATGATTACTTGTTTGTTTTCTTTGTTATTCTTATATATTTCAAAAGCATAAAAACTGATGTCAACTTTAGGAAAACACTATAGTCTTTTATAGATTTTTCAATGCAATTTTATTGTTTATAATAAATATCTTGAATTAAGGGATCTTTTACTGATAATATATAATACAAATAGCCAATTATTTTCAAAGCTTATGTGTCTTCAACAGCTTTAAAATAAAATAATTATTTTTTATTATAATTTTTTTTTAGTTTTAATTGTAATCTCTTCAAGATATCCAAAACTTCTTCCACTCTTATTGCATTGCTTCTATTAAACATTCACAATTTACTTTTCATAAGACTTTATTTAATAGATGGCAGATTCAACTGACTAATAGACTTCTTCTTGTCAATCATCATCTATGAAATAAACTGTTGTGAAAAGCGTATATAAGAAATTTGTGTTTTTTGTGAAGATTTAATTCTTAAATCTGTTAACTTTTTTTTAATAACTACTTCCAGATCTTTTTCATTACCAACCATAATTGTTAAATAATGCAATAAAGCCTCTTTCATTACATATTAAAGGATATGAATTTAATATGCAGAATAATGATATATAGCTGGGCTAATGTCTTTGCCAATGCAAGATCAGTATTTCATATATCAACCATTTTCACTATAGTTTATAGATTCTTCACAAGAATAAAAAAATACAATTTACCCAATACTTTGAACACTTTTTAGCAAAAACCTTCTATTGACCTATATTCATGTACAATCTTACATTTCGACTGTCCTGCAGTCTTCTTCAGTGCTATGATATAATGAGAAAAAATAAAAGAAGTGGTGAATTTTGGTAATATTTCTAATGAATAAAATAATTTATTGTAATTAATAAATTTTAAATTTTTTGATTTTCCAGATATTTCAGCTTTCTAGAAATCATCATCAGAAATGTTTACTGACCTTGAGTTTTCTTGAATCCAGTTTGTATATCCAACAATTCACTTTTTCACTGTAAAGTTCTGAATTCTTTTAAAGCATTTTTGCATGTGCAATAAAATAATATTGTATAACAATTTTCTTACTATGTCAAGTTTCACTACTTGGATAAAAAATGATTTGATTTCTTCTAATTAGTATGCTATTTTTAATTTACAAATTTTTAACTTTCTATACAATTTTAGATGCAATGCCATAACTTCTTATGCCCTTATTATTTGGAAATGGCATTAAAGCTAATCTATTCAGATCTTCTCTCAATAAGATTCTACTATGTAAGTGACCTCATCAAAAGCAACCTGGTTGATTATTTATATTATATAATACTTCTATACATAATGGTTGAATATTTTTCAACCAAAAAAAAAAAAGAAAATGTATAGGAAAAAATACTAGGAATGCATTAAAAATTGTAGATATGAATATTAATAATTATTCCCTAAAACACAAGTTAAAGAACACCCCAATGATTATATATTTATTTCATAATAATTTTAATTTGTTCTATAATCATAGTTTAAAATGCCATGCTATATCTTTTTTTATTTTTTTTATTTAGAACTCCCAAAAGAGAATATTGTATGTGCAAGATAAATTAACATATTTTCTTTTTTTAAAATTTGAATATCTATATATGTGCATATACACAACAAAGTAGTGTGTGTGGATGAATGAATTAGATAAACAGCTACATAATTAGAAAAAAAAGAGTAACAATTCAATATTTTATATTTATGTATCTTAATAGAAAGCTAAACCAAAGTGTTATTAAAATTCTGGAAATAATAATATTTTAATATACTTAAATATTTAAATACTGTGTTAGTGGGATAGCTTGACTTTGATCTGATCGCACTGCATCATCGTACTTATGGACAGTACTTCATTTAGGTCTTGTTGACATATATTTATTTGAGGATAGGTGAATCTTTAATTTATTTAATATTTAAACATACATAATTATGTTTATGAATAAATAGATGATGAGTTTAACTTTATTTAGTTTAAGGAATACATATATTTAGGATATTTACCTTAAGTTGTGGTTGATAAAAAATAACTGTAAATTAGTTTAGCTCATCCTTTGATTGAGATCTCAAGTGCATTGCTATATAAATAACTAAACATAATTGAAATATATATGAGTATTTAGTCAAATATCTAAGAAACATGTATGTAATGATAAATTTGATGTAAAGCCTAATATATTTAATTAATTATTAATGATATTCTTTTGTTCAGTTTTACCCTTCCAGATATACAATAGGAATTTATAAAAACAAACGCACCTTAATATTTATTTAATATAAACTGAACACATTGTATATATGTGTGGGAGATTGTTATCTGGATCAACTGATGAGTGCTGGTTCAGCATGCAATACATGCATTGGAGATCATTTATCCATGTGGTCATGTGTATCAGTTATGTCAGATAGGATAAATAGCTGAAGGGAACTTGAAAATGTGGGTTCAAATTCCCTATAATTACATCTAAACTTTAGGGATATAAAGTATACCTATATTTAAATATAATAATAAATGATAAATAGCAGTTGGATTGTCAAAATTAATAAAGTTATTCTTTTGTTTATTCATGTTTTAATTTGAATATAGATAAAGATGTAAATGATTTTTTTAAAAATTTAATTTCATATTCTGTTTTATTTATTTTACTCTCATAATAGATTTTAGTCACATATTATATTTAAAGAATCAATATTATATTTATCTTTGAGATTAAAGAATATTCGATCATTTAGATATATTTTGAAAATTCTTTAACTCCATAATATATTATTTGAATCTCTTTGTATTTATTAATAAATGTAGATGTATAAACAACTTTAGGGATATAAAGAGTCATTATTTTACTTCTCTCATGCTTATCGTTATAGAGATTGACAACGCTTTTCTTTCTCTATATTCACTGTTTCAGATTATAGCTAACTTTTCATACAAGTACATCTATAGAATTAGCTGCTCAAATTTGTGGAATGATTAAATAAGAGGAACCATAATCAACATTTACCATTATAGTACATGTATACTTTAAACAAATTTTTAGTATTTACATTTATTTAATGTTTTTAAAATTATCAATAATACAAATATATGTTAGTTACATATACACATACACATTTAATATTATATTAAATTATTAATTGATAACAATTAGAACAAAAGATTAATAACAAAAGAAAAGCAACAACTTATAGATATCAAAAAACTGATAACAATAATAAGTTGTTTTAAAGAAGCTACCCAATAAAAATATTTTTATAAATGCTTTTATTCATGTAAATGCACTATAAAATAAAAAATAAATTTAATTCAATTTTCTTATATATATAAAAAGAAAAATTATTGAAATAAACTTATAAATAACACAAATTTATTCATTATTCTTTAATATTGGTACTGATATAATATATTAAATGTTATTTGAAAATTTATTTAAAAGATTTTTTGCCCCAAGCTTTTTATGTGTGACAGCTGAAGTCATTTTTTTAGTGCATTATGGGATAATAAGTATTTATATATAATATTTTTTATTTTTTGGTTTTATGTAATACTGAATTTTCAAAAACAGTTTTCAATTAAGCATTCACTTTTAAATTACAATAAATGATTCTGGATATTGCCAGCTTCAACATTACATTTAAAATTAAAAATTTAAATTTTTTACTAAATTTTTTTGCAAATTCTAAAAAATGTAATATCATTGAAAGTTTGGGTAATAATTGAGTTACAAGATTTTATCCTAACAAATTAAAAACCAGAGCATGTTAAATAATGCATATAAAAATAGAGCATCTCAGGAGATAGGGATAACCTCAGAAACCTATTAAAAGGAGAGGAATTAAGTCATGAACTGACAGAGAAGGGGATAATTACTGTAACAAGCTAGATGAAATATCTAGAAGAGCCTGGACAGAACTCAATACTCAGTAATATCTAGACTGAAAGTTACAAGTGGGATATAGAAATGTTTAAAAGCTATTCAGATCTTATATGATTTTAGTAAGCATTCTAGTAGAGCTGAAGGTTTTATAAATAGTACTCCATTAATATAGTATTATAAGTTAATGCTTGGATAAAAATTTATATTTAATAAAATATTAATATGAAAAATTATTACAATAAATATTTATACAAAACTTCTGTGATATAATTTGTTTTCAGGTTTAAGTTTTTTTTTTTTGTAATAAACACTAACTGCCATTCGTGTGGAGATGATAATTTGGACCAACTGATGAGTGCTGGTTTAGCACAAAATACGGATATTGATGATTATTTATCTTTTCAACATGTATGTGATCAAGTATGTCAGCAGTATGAGATAGTATGGATAGTTGAGGGGCATGTGAAAATCTGAGTTCAAACTTCTATATATTAAAGAGTTAAGGTAGAGCTTTATTATAAAATTTAAATAATTTACTAATAGCATTTGACTATATTAGAGCAAGTTAATTTAAATTTTTGTTTGATAGGGGGAAAAGGGTTTTCTTTTTTAATTTAAATAATTCTTTTTGTTAAATATTTTTTAAAAAAGGAAAAATATAGTATAGGGTTAAATTGTTCTTTTACTTTTTTTTTTTCCATATCTTCAGCTACTCAAAGTCTTAAAATTTTTAAATTACTTTGAAGGAAAAAACTACAAAGAACGTCACTTTTTAAAAAATTAAAATTTTTAGTGGTCTATTCACTGAAATGATTCTCCAAACCTGTCGCTTTTTTTTTCACAGCTCCATAATTGTAAGGATCGTTTTAGAGATAAGAATAGCTAGCAAATACTTCACATTGGGAGATGGAAGTTAAAAGAAAAAATTTCATTTTAATAAAATCAGCATTAAAAAAGAGAGAGAATTTGATGTAGTACTAAAACAAGAAACATTATTTATTAGTGATTTGCCTGCAATTATTTTTAAAATTATATTTTTCAAAAATAATAATTTTAAAAAATATTTTAATTCTTATTATAGGTTATTTAACAAATTAATGAATTTAACTGATTTAATTTATAAATATATCATCTATTTTAAAGATTTTATAAACCACTTTGAGATACCAAGTATTTTAATATCTGCTGTATTTGATTCCAAGCATACTGTGGATACTTGACATTTTGAATAATTACAAATCCTATATACGTAACACATATCTGAGATACACACACACCTACTATAAAATTTAATTTTTAAAAATGTACCCATCAAAATAGCAAAATTAATTAAATAAAATGCAGAAATAAAAAAGACCAAGTTTAATTCTATGATTAATTTCATCCATTATGTTTCCATAAATAACTTGATACTAAAAGGAAATATGCTTATGTGTTTGAAAAGGTTTTTAATAAATGTTTTTACCAGTTCTTACTTATGGATCTGAGACTTGGACACTTAATAGAAGAGCAATACAGAGACTTCAGACTACTCAAAGAAGTATGGAGAGATGCATGTTGGGAGTAACAAGAGAAGATTGAAAACACAATATATGGGTAAGATAACAAACAGGTGTTACTAACCTCATTGAAAAAATTAAAAGACTGAAGTGGAGTTGGGTTGGACATACTGCTAGAAGAGATGATAATAGATGGACAATTGAACTCTTAAATTGGGTTCCAAGAGATTGTAAAAGACCCAGAAAGAGACCACATGTGAGATGGATGGATAAAATAAGAAAGTGTGCAGGGATGATGTGAAAAAGAGAAGCTAAAGATCAGAGGAGATAGATTGAACTTGGAAAGACCTTAATCCTGCAGTGGATTGATAATGGTTGATGATGATGATAAATAAAGACAGGAAACGGACACACCAATTACATGATTAAGTACATGTTGAGTAGGTGCACATCAGTGTGCAAGACAAAAAATAAACCAATAGACCAATCACATGAATAAATTCAAATGAGTGCTCAAAAGTGTGCTATGCAAGAAAATGACTATTTGAGGGATGATTTACGATGCTGCTCAGAGGGAGATATGAAATGATTCATGATAGCATTCAAAGGCAAGTATAAATTCAAATTTAAGAATTATTTTTTTAAAAATATTTTCTCAAATATGGACCATTGAAATTGTTGATAGTGAATCAATGGATATGAGAAGAATATAATATCACTATATTTTGCACTGATGGTTATGTTACCTTTTCGACATATATGTGTTTGTATCAGTGTTATGAGATAGTGTGGAGAGTAGTGGGTCGTATGAAAGTCTGTGCTCATATATCCTATATATTACATATATAGACACAGGTATATAATAAGCCTGTGTTTCAGTTATTAATAAAAACCTAGTAGATTTTAATTTTTAAAAAAATTAATTTGAAAACAAAAAAAGCCTTTATTTTATTTAATAAAAGTGATTCCCAATCGGAGATCTTGGCAGTATATAAAGTGTTTTACTAAATTATAAAAAAAGAAGTAAATGTTAAATCACTATTTGGAAATATTTAATTTCAATCATATTCGGACATATCCTCACAATAGCTAAAGGAAAATGAGATTTGATAATGATTACATATTTTATCAATCACGCAATCACTATATCTATCTTTTAGGCACATACATGTATAACATAAATGTGAGAAGTTATAGTATAAATTATTAATAAAGTGATTTATCAAGATTTCTTTTGTTAAGCTGATAAAAATGCAGTCAGTATTTATGTTTATAATTTCTTCTTGCTATGCAAATATTTGCACATTCATTTAATTTTATAAATCCAATTTTCATACGAATTTTTCCTCATTATAAAGTAAAACATATTTGCTAATATGTTTTTAATTGTTAAACAAATATTTTTATCATGAAATGATATCAAAAAGTGGAAAAAAATAAACATTGCGTTTGAAACAGAAAAAATATTAAACATTTTTTAAAAATTGAAATGAAAAATATTATGAAATTTAATTACAGGTATTTAAAAATAATAAAGCAAGATGGTTCCCTGACATTTATACATATAATATATCAAAAGCAAAACTCTCCATACAGTATTGCCATCTTGTGCCAACCAGAGTAATCAATGAATGCCAGAAGGCTTAAGCATTCCTTGATTACTCTGGTTGGCACAAGATGGCAATACTGTATGGAGAGTTTTGCTTTGTTTATAAACAATTATGTGCTAGTATAAGATAATGATCATGTGATGCTTAATATAATATATCACATGTCTACTTTTTAATTTATTCGTACATAGTAGAAACATATAAGATCCTTCAACAAATATATAAAATATTTTTTAAAATGCTTTTTTTTTTCTTTATATGCGAAAATATAGACAAAGATAACAATTTCAAAAGATTTTTCAATTCAAAAACATAGTAATCTGCTTTATGTGGGTTTTTTTTTCTATATATGAATCCCCATGTAAGATTATATATATTAAGCTGTAAGATCTAAAGGCAGATTGATATAATTAAATAAAAGAATACCATACTCAAAGAATATTGGAGTATTATAATGAAGTGAAAAATTAAGTGAAATG
Organism: Epiperipatus broadwayi; assembly: GCA_028023455.1. Classification (NCBI taxonomy): domain Eukaryota; kingdom Metazoa; phylum Onychophora; class Udeonychophora; order Euonychophora; family Peripatidae; genus Epiperipatus; species Epiperipatus broadwayi. The sequence continues at coordinate 244,704 of JAQFVV010000219.1, read as the reverse complement.
ACACACATACATATATATTTATGAATTATTAGCAGCATTATATAAATAAGATTGACAAAGGCAAAACTCTCCATACAGTAGTACCACCCAGTGCCAACCTGAGTAATCAATGGATGCCAGAGACTTGTGCATAAAATCCCCATCTAGTGCCCTCATCCAATGATTACTCTGGGTGGCACTACTGTATAGAGAGTTTTGCATTTGTTAATAACAGATGTGCTAGCATAAGAAATGGTGATCATGTGATAAATAAGATTGGTCATTTAAATTCTCAAAAAAAAAAAGATATAGGTGATAAAGATAAAGAAGATAATAGTGATTTTTACAATTATTATGCAAAATAATTTGTAAATCATAAATGTATCCACATATATCATAAGATGGTTCTTTACTATGTTTATTTGACATATTACAATGTTGTCTTAACTTCTACATGAAACCTTTACTGCTGAAATATTTCAGTGCTTTGCTCAATTGTAATCATGAATATTATCTTATCATCAGGCATTCTCTTTCAACAAAAACAGTCAAAATTTTGCAATGTTTTAAAATATCTTTCAGGCAATCTTTATAATATAAAGGAGATATATCTCAGCCATAATAATAATATAAACAAATTTGCTATAATGTTTTTTTTAAAGAAACTCTATTGCTTTTCATCTATTTTAGATACCAATGCAATAAACACATGTCATTTACATTGTAGATTCAATATGATAAAATACATGCTGGCTGGTCTTATGATTTTTTTCTCTCATGTGTCATAGCATCATCCGGGAAGCGAACCCGCTAAACTGGGACAACTGCTGACCTCTCGACCATTAGAATCTTTGATCATTCTCACATAAAAAAAATTAGTGCCCTTGGGCTATACCTTTCTTTCATGCAATAACTTGAAAAAATATCAGTCTTACAAACAACTAATGTAATGATATAATTAAAAAATGCATTTTTTTTTTCAATTATTGAATAAAACATTAAGACTTGTGCCATATTTTATCATTTGAATCGATCTTTCTTACTTATAACAAACTACCTAAATATTTAATTTAATCCATATTCTACATTTCCACCCCCACCCCCCCATTGTTGGCTGATAAAATAACTGAGTTCTCCTAATACTTTAACTACAAAAACAAAATTTTTGTAGACTGTATTGCAACATTCTACAGATCACTCTTTGAATGGGAAAGAATAGCAAAAACATCAGTGGTAACAACCAAGTAATCTCACATTGTACTTTGATGCTTACTTCATGAAACTAAGAATGAACTGATCCACACACCATTCTAATAAATCTATTTCATAAAACAAATATAAGAATATGTTACTAGGATAGAAATAATCTTTTTAAAATAAACTTGTTAACATGTCTATCTTTTTGTTATATCATTACTAATCTGTTTTGTCAGATAAATGGAGATCCTAATTCTATTTGATGTTTGGTTTGTTATATTGTAAAAACGTTGAAAGTTGAAATTAGTAATGATTTTTGTTTTTACATCAATCAAGCCAGCTTATCATTTCAAATGTTATTTGAGATGTTATAATAATGATTTTAATCAACACATAAAGATTACAGATGATCAAATCAAACATTAGAAATACAAATGCATTAAGACAAAATACAAAAAACTGAAGGTCAGATAGAAGATCTTTTAAGGCACAATATAACAAACTGAAGGTCAAATAGAAGATATCTTTTTATCTGACAAAATAGATTAGCATTGACATTTTAAAAGGTAGACACAATTACAGGTTTATTTAAAAAAATGATTTTTTAGAAACTGTTTATAATTTATCCTAATAATGTATTCAGATGTGATTATTTTATAAAATAGATTTATATTCCTAACATTACCATTGATTAACTGTAAAATCATTTACATGTTCATGTGGAAAAACAAAGTTAGAATCAGATCACATGATTAGTTTTTATTTTAAGTGCTTCTTATCTTCTACCAATATTTGTTACTCATAATATTATGAAACTGGTATACAATGTATATAAACTTTAACTACCAATAAGATATATTCAAACACCAGTACAAATTTTATTGATTAATTGAAATAATCTTGACAACATCAATGAAAACAATGATATAAAACATTCATTGATTTATGAGATATTCTTTACTTGTCTAGCAATGAAAACTATGTATTTAACACTTTTTGATAATTCTGGAAATTACTGAACTAAAATTGAAACAACTTATTTAATACAATTATTAAAAATATACCACAGTATCTATATTTAAGTCTTTTCTATTCTCTTTATTTTTTCAAATGAGAACCATAACATCCTTGAAATCAAATACAAATTTTATAAACCTATATATTTCTAGCATATTCCCAATAGTTCTATAGCTAACACAAAACCATCATATAAATTTCTATGATATTTTAACAATTTTTGACAAGCTCACAGATCATTTTACAGGTTTTTAAATATGTAAAACTGATAATTTAACCTATTCATGGAATAATAAAATTTGAAGATGTCACTAAGATAATTCACAAGTGTATTTTTAACTGAATCTTTGGCAATCTGATTTGCAAATTATCTTAGTAATATTTTTGGACTTGGTTATTCCATGAATAGGTTACATCATCATATTTTGTACTTTCTCCAATTATTCCATAAGGACTTACGAACTTTTGATGTTATAAAATTATCAATTGGTATTTATCTTCATCAAATTGGATCTCCCTCTATCCAAATCTAAATGAAAAAATCACAAGTTAATTATTCAAAAACACCTCAAAGTATTTAATCTGCTCAAAATATCATAATTATTGATTTGAGGACCACATTATTGTTTTTATGATGTCATGTGTACTTTCAGTGCATCAATAAAAAAAGATCAATTTAACTATTATTACAAAATTAATTCATTCTCTCAAATCTTCTTATCAGTTGATGAATTTTTACTTTTAGATATTTAAATTGTTTATAAAGCTCCATTTAATTTTATTATTTTATCAAGCAAAGAATCAAAATCATTGTTAATGAATCTTTCAAGATTTTCTTTTCTGAAATACTAAAAAAACAAAGGATTTGCAACACAGTTTCTCAAAAGAATTTCATGTCTCAGTATTAAGACAAGTTTGAAAATCAAAACTGAAAAATTTAATTTGTAACAACTATAAAATTTAGTGAAAGTTGCAATAAATTTGAAGTATAAAGCCAAACAACCATAACAATGACCATTATTTACATTCAAAATCCTACTTATAACATAATCCCATTGTTTTGAGAGTAGATGCAGTCAAGTTCTTTAATGTAATTTTTCTGTCTTCACAAAGTTCTTATTTTGGCCATCCAAAAACATTGAGTAATAAGAAACTAGCTGAGTGTGCAAAAGCAATACCATTATTTCCAATAACCTTATGCTATTGTTCATATCAACAGATGTGCTAAAGTCTCCAATGAAAAAAGTAGATCTTGATGCATTGATATTTATCTAACAAGCAGTAAAAGCTCTGAAACATTTAAATCTCACACTGGTGAGTGTAGACACCAATAAATGGCCACAGAATCAATTGCATAAAACAATTTATAGTTATTAGTTTTTCACTGATAAAACTTGAAATTTTAAAAATGGAATTGTCAATTTAAGCCCACAGCCTATCCCTTCAAAAAAAATTAGAATTCATCTGCCTGTTCAGTTAAATTCTATTGCTCTGGCTGTTAGATCACAGTTCTCTTAAATTTTGATAACTCCTTATCTATAATCAATACCATATTATCATATATTGAAAAATTTACATCAAGTAAAGTTTTTACATTCTACATATTTACATTTCAGAAAAAGTAAATAATTATCCATATTTTCAGTTTTTGAGCAATATATATAAAAAATAGTACCCCAGCCCAACTTTGTAAAGCAAGCATTTTAGACAATCTTTTAAGTTCTTCCATATTTGTTAAGGTCAGCATGCACAATATATTAGCCAGTAGTAAATAATTATGGCCATTCCAACTTCAGAAAAGAAAGAAAAAAAAACATTATTCTGGAATAAGTTTTGAAAAGACTATATAAACAATCTGTGAACTATAAATATATCCACACATAAAACAAATTATTTCATTTTTCTGTTAGTTTTATATTTGGTAATACTGTCTTAATTTTTTCAGCAGTAAAAACCTTTCTTTTTAAAATATTTCAATATTATGACTACTTCTTCAATGTATTCAAATCTCTGCCATATCTTTCTATCGAAACAATCAATTTTGCATATTAATAATTTTTATTAGTCATTCATTAGACTAGAGATTATCCAATAATAAATAATACATCTGTAGTATAATTTTTATTGCACCACTCTCACCCAAGATAGGGACTGGATTTTATCCACTTATGAACCATAAGACGTGACAAAGATATATGATTCCCAAGAAGCACATTTCATGCTGGACCACCACTCATCAGTTGATCCAGACTATAATCTCTTATGCACATCTTTATCAATGCTCAGTATATACATAGATACCAAAAACAGCAGTTCATTTGATACCTGCCTGTCTTCCTACCTACCTACCTACCTATCTATCTATGTAATATTTTAATACAAGTATAATTTATATACTTGGGTTTAGATATTATTAGGGAATTTGAATACAGACTTTCCAGTTCCCTTCAGCTATCCAGCTCTATCCCATACAATCAATATGCATGACCACACACACATGTAAAAAGATAAATGGTCTCCAATATACATATTTTGTGCTGAACCAGCACTCATCAGTTGGTCCAAATTATCATCTCCCACACACACACACATATATATAATCAGTGCTCAGTTTATATTAAGATAGCAAATCTTCGTATTTTAATGGACGAACTTCAATCTACTCCACCCTAAAACTCTTCAGCCATCCATACCATTGAAAATCTGATGATAAAATGCCCAAATCTCTTGTTGTTGCCAATATTATTGTCATGCAATTTTGCTTTAAGCCATTCTGAGTCTTCATATATATGACCTCTTATATTTAAATGCACAGAAGAGGGATGAGCAGGATACTGGCTGAATTTGTAATATTTTAATACAAGTAGAGTTTAGATATAATATAGGGGATTTGAACATAGACTTTCAAGTGCCTTCAGCTATCCATCTCTTTTCAATACAACTGATAAACATGACCACACATATGTATATAAGATAAATGATGTCCAATATATGTACCCTGTGCTGAACCAGCACTCATTAGTTGGTCCAGATCATAATCTGTCTCTCTCTCACAGACACATATATAATCAGTACTAAGCTTCAAACTTTAATGGGCAGGCTTCAATCTACTCCACTCTATAATTCTTCAGCCATCTATACTATTGAAAATCCAATGATAAAATATCAAAATCCCTTGTTAATGCCAATATTATTGTCATGCTCATGTTGACTTTCTGACCCTAAACAAACATAAGAGGGATAGGGAAGATACAGCCTAATTTGTAATATTTTAATACACATATAATTTATATACTTGGAGTTTAGATGTAATATAGGGGATTTGAATACACTTTCCAGCTAAGCTCCCTTCAGCTACCCATCTCTATCCCATACAATCAATACACATGACCACACACATGTGAAAAAGATAAATGATCTCCAATATATATATTTCATGCTGAACCAGCACTGATCAGTTGGTCCAGATCATTATGCTGCACACATACATACAATCAGTGCTCATTATATTAATATAGAAAATTTTCAAACTTTAATGGGAAAACTTCAATCCACATATATATATATATACTGAATATTGATAAAGGTATATATTAGAGATTGAGATTTGGTCAATTAATGAGTGCTGTTCAGAATGAAATGTGCATCTTGGGGATCATAGATCTTTTTCGTATGTCCTTGGTCATATGTTTATGATTGCATCCCTCCATAAAGTGCTAATAGTGTATAAAAACCAGTCCATACATTGTGTGAGAGTGGTGTAAATTATACTACAGAAATATTATTCACTATTGGATAATCTCTAGTCTAATGAACGGACTAATAAAAATTATTTATAAACTTTCATTAAGTGATTTGTGCCAAAATTGTGAGGGCAGCACATTTGACACTTATCAAATAAAATGTAATCATATGCTATATATATATATATATATATATATATATATATATATATATGATTCAATATATATATATATATATATATATATATTGAACAATGATAAAGATATGTGTAAGAGATTGTGGTCGGCTCCACTGATGAGTGGTGGTGCAGCATGAAATGTACATATTGGGAATCATAGATCTTTTTCACATGTCTTTGGTCATATGTTTATGATTACATTCCTCCACAAGGTATTAAAAGTGGATAAAAACACTTTATATCTTGCACGTGAGTAGTGTAGTAAAAATTATATTACAGATATATTAATCAATTTTGAAATTCTTTAGAATCCTTGTAATATAGACAGATTTTAGCTCTTGTGTGAAAACCATGCCAAAGTCCACATAAAATACACTTATTAAAAAGTCTTGCATTATTCATTTATTTTAAATATCCAATCTAATGAAGATGTGATTTTACTATAGTGAATTATAGCATTCTATACAGAGAAGAACATTGATTAGTTTTATGATTCTTGCTACTATATTTTAAAATTTTACAAAGCATCCTTAAATAAAACAAATTTATTGGCTTTATATTGTTTCAATAGGATGTCCAAATCTCATTTCTTTGTAATAAATTCAATTAAATATAAATTCAATTAAATAACAGTTCTATATATAGCTAATTTAATGCAGTGTTCATTTTTTGTGTGATGAAATATTTTTTATTTTTTAACTTGTTCAAAGCAGTAACTGTACAATGCAGTTTGTGCTATACCTAATCATCTAATTCCACCTTTCTACATATATATAAAACTACCATGATATTTAAATTTGTTTACATTCTAAAGTTGATAAGTATCTAAGCTAAAAGTAGTTGAAGATTTATCTTCCATGATTGGTTGATAAAGAACTTGGACTTTTGTTTGAACATGAATTAAATTAAAAATTTTTAATGTTGCATTCAAAATATTAAAAGCATTCTATAAATCATCTTTGGAACTGAAAAAATAGCATAATTATTAGTATGCTATAAATCCAGAATCCAAGAAGATGAAGTTCTTGTTTTCACTTCTAATAGATTCGAATTAGAAAATTTTACTATCAAACTTGTATCACATTTTGATCCTTACTTCATTAAGACACCTATAAACAATAATCATAAAACTTAAAAACACTGTTCAAATAAGTACACATCCTTATTAACACCAGTTTAAATGCCTCAAATTTTCCATCTATAGAATTAATATTTCCTCTTATTTTATTACATAAAAACAGTATAATCCTAATAAATTTTGATGAGCAATCAACTAATTTAAAACAATATCATAAGCATGTTTGGTTAATTAAATCAAATGTCTTAACTAAATCAATAAAAGCAATATATATATAATTCACTCTTTTTGTTTCCAACATTTTTTTTTCTTTTTGTATATGGCTCACAGCAAAATCATGTCTACAGTGTTTTTTGGTCCTTTAATAACACACCAGTCATCTGTGTCAAAAAGCAATCTTCTCAAAAAATCATTGAAACAGGCAAAACTCTCCATATAGTAGTGCCACTCAATGCATGATAGAGTAATCATGGATGCCAAGAGGTTTGTGCATAAAATCCATATCTAGTGCTCACTTATTCAATATCCCCAGACTAGTTTCTAGCTTGTGACCTTCATCAGTAAGGAGCCTTGGATCTGAGAGCACTGCACCTAGATCTTTGGATCTAATGCAACCTTCCAGTAGCCAAATACTATGAGTCTAAAATTGAAAACATAATATTTTCAATCCAAGCTCATTAGCTTATATGGTCATATAGGTCTGAACTCAGTTCAGTACCTATACATTTTGGTGTCTTTGGTTCTTTAATAACCACTAAACATCACATGATCACCATTTCTTATGCTTGCTCAAGCTGTTAAAACAGGCAAAACTCTCCATACAGTAATGCCATTCAGTGAAAGCCAGAAGGTTCCTCACTGATGAAAGCCACAAGCTAGAAAACAGTCTGGAGATATTGGATGAGTAGGCACTAGATATGGATTTTATGCACAAACTTTCCAGCATCCATTGATTACTCTGGCTTGCAATGAGTGACACTACTGTATGGAGTGTTTTGTTTATTTTAACAGCTTGAGAAAGTATAAGAACTGGCAATTACATGATGTTTAATGGTTCAAAATATCATTGAATGTAATTTTGCTGCAATAAATAACAATGATATTTCACAATAAATCCTTGAATGTACTTTTGCGGTAATAAATAAGAATGATATTTCACAATAATTACTGCAATCTGTTTTGTATTCTCTTTATTTTAAAAAAATAATTATTCTTTTAAGATGGCACACTGTCATGGGTCCATATATTCCTAAATAAATGTGACCATTATATTTTAAAACTTCTCCCAAGTACTTTATCACTATCACAATCTTTCCATTTTTAAGATTAGAGAGAGCTGCTTTAAGTTCACTGAGCTTGATATCTTTGTTCAAATCTAAATCAGTAGTTTGGAATGACCAAATAGGAATACTATAAACATAAATTCCCTTGATTACATAAATTAGTTTCATTTTCACAACTAATACAGCAAGCTGTCTCATAACATGAAAATCTCATGATGACTAGACTCTCCATTCAATTAAGTGACTAAAGATCTTAACGTAAAAAAAAAAAAGTAGGGAATCTGAAACAGTATCTAATCCTTGATAAATTGTAGTTATGTGTTGGATTATTTTTCATATCTATTAGTTATTTTCTCTGGATTTCCAAGCAACAATCAGTCAAGAGTTCATTAGCAACCTATAATAAAAAATAAATAAATACTTGAATGGCATTTTGTTTGAGTGTTCATAAGAAGTTTGAGTTCTGGAACAACCATTACTGGAATCAATCCATGGATCATATATTCCAGAGGCTGAATTTATATTCATGTACTTAATCATGCATAACCAAAATATAATTGTAAGGCTTTATTGCTTGGGAATTAATAAGATCACAAACATGACCACCAGCTCTTATACTAGCACATAATTGTTTATAAACAAGGCATCCATTGATTACTTTGGTTGGCACAAGATGGCACTACTGTATGGAGAGCATGCAGGATAAAAATAAATCGAATGGTTTTATTACTCTGGAGTTCCTAAGAAGTTTGAACATAAGAAAGACCAAAATTGAAATCTAACTGGAGACTTTAGACTGCAGAATTTGCATTCAATCACTCAGGACACTAGAAAACTTTATAAACTAGTATTCCTATTTGATACTAAAGATAGGGAAGTTAATAGCACACATACACATCCATATATATATATAGCAATTTGAATAGTACCATCTAAGTTTCTGCTTAGTTATTAAATAAGCTGAAAATGAAAAATTTAATACAAAATTTTAACATTTGATGACTTTATATCATAAAAAAATGGTATTTTTCATTTTTAGAATTCTTCACACAAAAAATGATTATTTCTCAATAAATTTTTTGTTATGATTTAGTTATTTTCAAAATTTAATTTAGAAATTCACAATAAAAAATTAGAATAATAAAAGTATTCCGAAATAATAAAAAATGATTTACTTTTTATATTAAAGTATAAATATAACTGCAGAATGACATTAATGAAAGATCAGAAAGTGTGTATAGGCATGTATATTGAATGTAATATTTACATTAGATTAATACAAAATGTTTTTCATCACTGATACAGAAAGGTTGTAGGAGTTATAAAAATCTACAGAGAGACTCAGACTGCCATTCGATGATAACTTTTTATGTAAGTACTTACAACTGCAAACCACTTCAAGTGAAGGAAGATTACAAGAATTAGAAGAACAGTCTCATATTAAATAGGACATTATTGGATTTTGTGAAATTAGAAGAAAAGATGAAGAGACAATTGATTTAAAAAGAGGACATGTACTCTATTAGAAAGACACAAATGTTGGAAGTATAAGTCAAGTAGGATTCATTATAAATAAAAAGTGGGGAAAAAACATTGTAGAGATTGATGATGTATTGGACAGAGTGGCAAGATTAGTTATTCAAATTAATAGCAGATACAAATGTAAATAATTCAGGTTTATGCCCAAACAAGTTCTTACGGAGATGAAGTAGTAGAGGATTTTTATATAGATGTATAAAAGATTTTTGATTAGACAAAACAACATTTTAAAATTGTTGCGAGAGAATTTTAATGCTAGAATTCATATACAATTAAAAAATGAAAGTGCTGTAGGTAAATTTTATTATGGTAATAGAAATGAGAGAGGACATAGACTTGGGGAGTTTGCAGAAAAGAATTACTTTATATTATGAATTCTTTTTTTGAAAAAAATGTTAAAAGGAAATGGACATGGAAGCATCCAAATAAAGTACAACAGAATCGGATTACATTTTGACTAACAGAAATACATATTTCAAGATTGTAATGTTTTTAATAAATTCAACATAAGAAGTGATCATCAATTAGTGAGATATAAGATGCATGTTACTGCCAAAAAACAATATCCACAGTTGATATTCCTAATCTTCAGAAACATTCTATAATGAATTTAAATTAGTTGCAGATCGTTTTCAAATATTAGCAGATTTTGAACATGATTTAAATTTGAATGAAATTAATAGGAAAATAACTGAACACTTAAAAACTGCAACAAAGTTAGCTAGTAGAAAAAAAGCAGCAATTGATCAATAAAATTTCTACTGAAACTAGAGAATTTATGAAAAAAAGAAGTAATATAAAAATGATGCATTAAGAAGGAGTGGATATCTTGAATTTTATAAAATAGTGCACAAAAAGAGTTGACAATGATATAAGAAAGTATAATTATGAATTAGGAATAAAAACTATAGAAGAGAGTAAAAGTCTTAAGAATATAAAACTAACATTTTGGTTTTTGTAGGAAACATATCTGCAATAAGAACAAAAAAAAAAAGGAATTATTACTAAAAAGAGAGATGGTATCATAAAATGAGTAGAAGAATTCTATCATGAATTATATAGTAATAAAGAACAAGTACCTCCTATAACTATTATATCTTCTGAATTGCCCAGGATTTCAATGAAGACATGAAATAGATATTTACAATCTCAAATTAAAAAAAAAGATTTTCTATTAATTAATAATCATCACATTTGGTTAATTAATATAAATATCAAAAATGAAATCTTAAAGATATATATTATTTATATACTGGGGTATATTTTTAATCATTTAAAAAAATTCACATTAATTTTTTACATATATATAAAAAGAATTTACAACTATTACATAAAAAAATAAAAATCACTTTTTATGTCTAAAAAATGACAGGAATAAATTATATATATATTTAAAAGCAAACAAATAAAATACTTTAAATTCCCAAGGCAAAATAATTAATATACAATGTACCATATTAACATACAAAATATATTAAAACTCGAATTAAAATCATAATATCATTTGATTTATCAATAAATCGTGAAAATGAATGACCATCAAATGAGTAAACAGTAAACACAATAACAAATAAAGGATAATGAATTATAGCAAAAGCAAAAAGCAGATGAAAAAAAGACATTCCTTTCAGATAAAGAAAAAGTGATAAATAGTTATGTAAAAAATACTTTGACAAATAATCAATCAAAAAGTACTGTTTTGTGTTCAAATATACCAAAATGATAAATAAATATAAACACACACCAACGTATATACATTGGCCTAAAATTACATATGACGTATTTTGTAAGCTGATCATTGGTGTGATAGGAAAAAAGGTACTTAAATATTAGTCCGACAGCTTGCTTTCACACATGTATTATAATTTATGGCGATAGATAGTAAAAGAAAACAACATGGAGAAAATTATGCACTTATATTATAATGCCAACGCAATCAAACATGTAAATAGGGACCGAATTAAACGCATCTACAATCTTCTAAAAATTAAAACAATTCACTTTTTTAAAGAGAATATTAAATAATAAACCAACATTTGGATTAACAACTTTCTTCTAATCGAGGATATTCATTTAAAAAATTTGTTTTCGTTTTTCAATGATTGTAAATGGTTTAATTCGGACTTAATTTACACATTTGTTTCGGCCGTTTTTCATCACCGTCGGTTTAATACGGAAGTACCGAAAAAAATATGCACTTCCATCTTTTTACCTCCATCAAAATATAAATACACATTAATTATGTAATTTTTATAAGCTACTGAATTCAAATCCATCACTAAATAGGTAAAAATATTTCAACTTTACAAGTTTTTAATACCAATGTTGTAAAGTCATTAACTATAACACTTGCGACTCAATTGTCTTTTACCACGATACTTGTCATAATTTTCTCAGTGAACAAAATGGTTCAGCATTTTTTATATTGTTGGAATGTTACTTCAACATGAGGGGTCAGAATGACTAATATGTCAACATGGGTAGGATAACAACCTTGGCACTAACAAGGGCTTTGAACATTCCATCATCAGATTTTCAATGAAATGGAAGGCTGAAGAGTTGTGAGTTGGAATAGTTTGAAGCCTGTCCATTAAACTATGAAGATTGGCTATCTATCTTAATATAAAGCTGAGCACTGATTGTATATATGTGTGAGGTTAGTAATCTAGACCAACTGATGATTGCTGGTCTAGCATGAAATATGTACATTGGTGATTATTTATCTTTTCAACATGTGTGTGATCAGGAGGGTCAGCAATATGAGATGGCACTGAGAGTAGTGGGTCATGTTACAGTCTGAGTTCAAATCCCACATATATTACATATATAAATGCAGGTTTAAGCCTGTACAATGTATTCAACCAGGATAGAAAACTCCTCAGAGTTTTTTTATTGTAAATATATTTTTAAAAAAATTAAGATTATCAAATTATCAGATTCTTTCATACATTCATTACACTAATATAAATAAATTGGGAAATTCTCAGAGCAATAATTGATTAAACAGCATTATATGAGTATATCAGTTTGTGGTTGAAATAATAAAACTGTTATACCAATATACCTTTTCTTAAGTTTTTGATATGAAGATTACTAATGCAATTCAAAGCAGACATCTTTATAATGATAATGGAAACTGCCTACATTTAACATCTAGCCAATACATCGGCTATCCACTTTAGATTGTATTCCATACATAATTACTGGGCACTTTGTTTTAGTATAGACAAACCTTTTGAAAAAAAATGTTATATATGCCTACAATTAAAATCTGAGATTCACTAAAATATATTTTTAGACGTACATAACTAAGCATTCAGGTAGATGTGGATTCAAAACTTTAAGATGTCAAAACTTTTAAGATATTAACTTGATCATCATTAATGTCAATTAGACACTATGAATTAATTAGCCATTATCTTCTAGAAAGTAAATATTGAAAGTAGGATAGTAGTTATAGAAAATATATATATATTTTTTTAAAAAGTCTGAAATGCAACCATTGTTTATGAAAAATGTTGACTTAACAACACAATTATTAATGTTGACAAATAAAAATCAGTAAGAATCTTTTGCATGGAATAAATAAAGTAAAAGATAAAAATTTATTGTCAAAATGTTATTGTTAATTGATAGATTGTGATTTAGCATTCATTCTGTAAATTTAACTTTGCATTTTTAATTAATAAACTGGATGATATACTTAAACTCTCTACATTCAAATCCTACTGTAGTTAAATACTCCAGCTGCAATAGAAATTGTTTTTATAACCTCAGATTTTAAATGTTACTTCTTTGATGAACCCTACTATTTTTATATTCTTCAGTTCCAATAGAGACTGTTTTTATAACCACAGATTTCAAAGGTTACTTCTTTAACGTAATCAATATTTATATAATAAAATATTAGCCCAGTATTTGCTTACCTGGTCATTTATAATTCACAAATGTATCATTCCAATGATTTTAAAAGAGCACATAAATAATTTTACAGTTTATCAATTATGTAAGACTGAGAATATGAATCTATTCGCTGAACAAACAATGTACTGTATTCGGATTTGTTTGTTTTATGAATAAATTCATAAATATATTTACGTAAAAAGTACATATAATATGAATATATTTTAAACATCCATCCTTTTTTTTAAAATAAAAGTCAAATTAAATGAAATCTTTTTAAAAACCATTAACAAGGTCACATTTAAAAATTATTCATTAAGCTATGTGCATATAAAGTATAATTTAACTGTTTGTTTTAAATACAAATAAAGAAATTATTTTTCGAAATATATTAACGAAAGTGTAATTTGTCAGTAATATATGCAAACAAATAAAAGTTTAAAAAATCACATATCTATAAAAAAATTAGTACTGATTTTGGGAACTAGAAAAGGCAGGTGGTTGACACAGAAAAATGATGCATGTATAAATAATGGATCAAGTGTCAATTGTATATACAAACAACAAACATTTTTGTTTATATATAAAGTTTATATTTATTAAGAGAATAAAGCCAATATATATATAAAGATGATACTATCTTTATTGTTAAAGGAGGTTGCCTTGACTACAGGCTGAGATTGTTGATAGCTTAAAAGGTTGATTCTTATTATATAAAGTTTGTATGTCAAACTTATTTATATCAAAACTGTATCTTTAATTTGATAACTAATTAAATAAAAAATCGAATTAATTTAGGGTTACAATAAAAAACCATATGTAAGAAGACATGTATTTCTAATATTTTGTGCAAATCACATCTGCTTTTCGAATCTTACATTTTCATCCAATGAATTTGACAATGGTGATCATGTTATGTTTGGTGGTTTAATACTTTAAAAAAGTAGTGATTGCATATAAGCTGAGTATATCATGATATAAATGTTGAGGCCATTAATTAGTTGATGACAAAACAAAAAATACCATGTTCCAGTAATTATTAACCTATTTTCCTATGGACTTTCAAGGGAGACAGAGGTTCTCACAGGGAGACTATGAAGACTTGAAGAAATGTTATGAGCTTTTACAATCAAAATAGAAAGAATGTAAAAATAAATTAATGAATAAAAGAAAATAAAAAATAAAGATATATATGAGAGATAGTGACCTGGGCCAACTGATGAGTGCTGGTTCAGCACGAAATGCATCTTGGGGGTCATTTGTCTTTTATTGTATCTTTATTTATATGAATTTAAAAAGAATGCGGAAGTATGAAAGTGTTTATTATTTTTATAAAAATAACTGTTTGATAGTAAAATAAATACTTTGAATTCTTTAGTGCTGGAGAGAACAAATAAAAATCAGTTGCTGAAAAAAAGCAGATGCTGTTTCTGAACATATTACATTATTTATTTTTTCTTAAAAAATTATTTTCTCATAACTAAATACTAAAAAGAAAATGCGGGATGAAAAGTGATCATATAGTTGAAAAAGTTTGAAAACTAATGCTGCATTACAAATTTAACATTGCTTAATGAACCAAATATTGATTGCTGTGTGATTAATTTATTTGAAACAAGTATCTGTAGTCAAGGCAATTAAGTGATATTATTTAAAAGTAATTTGAAAGTTGGTAAATGGTTAATAATTATAATAAACAATTTATAATATTTAACAATAATCACTCAATAATATACAACTAATTGTCAGATCAAGTGACTATTTAATTAAACATATAGATTGGCAGAAATAATAAAAGATTTGGGCAACTGATATGAAGTTTTTGACTTCTGGTTTGACTTATAAAAATAATTTGTGAAACTAAAATAAGCTCTTCATTTTCATTTGTAGCCCCCCCCCTCCCATCACTGGAACTTGGTGAAAAGATTGTTGTTCCTCATTAGGCAGTTAATTATTAAGATTATTAATCAGTAAATAATAATTTTATTGTTCTTACTGATCTATTTTTCCAATGTGCAATTAAACAATTTACACCCCTAACTACAATAACTATTACTTAATTTAATTCTAATCTCATTTTAGTATTTAGGAACAGAATGCAAAATAGTAATGCAGTGGAATTTTGATACCCACTATATTATGTTCCAAGTCCGCTAGCATACATTGTGTAAAGTGTAAAATAATTCACAACTTTGTCTACGACCTTTGATTACAATACATATTGCTTATGGTCCTGACCTGCTCTTCAACACACAAATAAAACACAGATGCTTTCTTTTTATATGGCACTATGCATATGCAAATTAATACATTATAAACAAAACTTTTTAAAAAAAAACAATAACATAGTTGAGGTATAATCAAGATGTTGATTCTAGTTCACATGTGGTCTGACAAAAAAATTAGGAGTGATGAATTGAATCAAAAGAAAATAATAATAACCAAAGTTACATTAGGTACTTTATGCTACATTATACAACTATATGTAAAGAATTTACATTTGTTGCATACCTATAGCTATTACAGGTGAGAATCAGCTTTTTAAAACCAAGGCAACTATTTGTAGTTAAAGGTCAAGTGACACAAATACTTTCATTGGAAATGCATGATAATACACACATTGATTACAATCATCAGATTTGGTTTTGGCTTACATTTTGACTTATGTTTTGGTTAAGGTATTTTTGAGGTGATCACCTTTCCTTTTTTGACCATTCTTAGAGTCTCTACAATGTCTTTAATTTCTTTATTTGCATGGCATGAGCTCAGGAAAAGTATTCTTCCATTAGACTACAGTTTCCCTAGTGGCTTATAGCTTCTTCTTTATCTAAATGTCCAGTAACATTCTTGAAGGTAGGATGGGTGAATATCTCAGAAACACCAGGTAAGGTTTTTGATCACATTTCAGGCTATTAATAATTTATAGAAACTGCATGGTGAAAAACTGAATGAATACTCCTTACACAAATATAGCACACACAGAGATTTCTATATATTGTTTGATCCACAAAATTAGAAGTTCACAATGTCATGAGACTGCAAAATTCAACAGGTATTGTCAGCAACATGATAGCAAAACTAATAGCTGCAGAATAATTTAACTAATAACAATTTATTAACTTTTATATTTTTGACCAACCATTGTCCTGAGAATCATCCATGCTAATCGGTTTTCAATATTTTTCTTTTCTTAATTAATTAGCCTTCTTTTTAATTATAGCATTACTTATCTAATCAGTTTACTGATTTTCAGTAAAAGCAATTTAATCCTCTCTTTCTTGATTAGTTAATACTTTTAAAAAATTATTTTACATTCAATTTCCTTTTAAAATTAACAATTTGGCTTAAAATATTTCACAGTCACAGTAAATTTATAATTAATACAGTCTAAAATTTCTCCCCCCTTTTTTATTTCAATATACATCATAACATTTTGTATTTGTAGTTTTTAAAGAGAAGGTAAGCAATTATTGCTGGCTTTATTTGGCAAGCCATTACTAGAGCTTCTCAAATGGGACAATCTTGGGGGTAAAAAATTATCCCAGTATCCTGGAATAATAAACCAAATTTCCTGGGAATTGCTCTAATCCTTATTAAGACTTTTTCACTTTTTTTTAAAGATATCAAAAATATTCACACTTGAAATTTTAGTATATGTATTTGCTCTACTTTTTGGTCATACTAATGAATTTTGGTCAATGGTAGAAAAATACAATACATGAGCCACAGATAAAGAATTTATCATACAAATTCAAATATATTGAACTGTAGTTATCTGTTATCTATAATTATAATTTATAAATTTTTCAGTATAAACCTATTGTTATGAAACTCATTTTCCACTCTGAAATTCTTTTTAATATGAATTTGTACATAAAAATGTTGTGCAATGTTATGAAATTTGATTTTATTAAATTCAAATTTAGGGAATCCCCTTATTTGTAGTTATTTTTGATGAATATGTGTACTTTATTTTATTATTATGATTATTACTGTGGATAATTTAGTATAAACAAAAACATAAGTAAATAAAGAAGTGCTTAAGTAACATTTGAAAATTTTAATTTTTAAAAACAAATATTTATGATTAGAATAAAAATACTTTTTAAGCGTATTTTTAAAATTGAACTGTAAGTAAGATAAGTTTTTTTTATTGGGTTTAGTATTTTAATCTATTTTTTCATTGTTATTAAATAAGATATTACATTATCCCTACAGTGTCAACTGGAAGTGCATCTAAAGCATAGCAGTATTTTACATGAGATAAAAAAACAATATGCGACTTGCAATAAATAGCATTCATCTATAATGTGTAAAGAATTTTCAACAAGTGGTCTTCATTGCCATTTAAAAAATGTTCATAAGGAAATGGATATTGAAGTAAATAAAAAAAGACCAAATAAAGACACAGATTTAAAAGTTAGATATTTTTAATGTAAAATTGTGTCATTTATAAAAAAGGAGGAATCTATAAAAGAAATTGTGTCAAAATTGGCAGCTATCAATGGATTTTCTATTAATGCCATCACAAAATTTGAATATGTAAGAAAAACTTTGTGTCATAAGGCATATTACTAAAAAACCTTTCACAGGTCATGACTGTGGTAAAAAGCCGATACCATTTGGAAAATCAAGATGTAGTTAAGGAAATGACCATACAAATTATAGGTGGCTCAAGAATTTCTGTTTGTTGCTATATGAATTTATATGTGCATTCATCAACTAAATTTTGGAACTTGGATATGATTCACATATTTGGGACCCTTCTTGCAGAAAAAATTGTTGATATGGTTGAAAGTAAATTATCAGAGTTTAATTTAGTGACAAAAAAGTATATAATTTCTTATGTGACTGATGCTTCATCAGTTATGAAAAAAATTGAAGATTAAGTGGTATAGGAGCATCAATTATATTATGCACATGGATTACATTTAGCAGTTACTGATGTTTTCTACAAAAACAGTGATTTATGATGCAGAAATCAGTGAATGTTACAAACATGAATGTAGTTCTTCCAAAATCATAGTAAAGATGATAAGACTGATACTGAAGAAAAAGACAGTGAATTCATAACTTCAGTGGATTTTGAGTCAAGAGAAAATGATGATTAATTTAATTTATCAAACATTGAACTCACTAATGAGCTCACTCATATGATTCTAAAAGTCTGGAAAATTGTATGAATGTTTTGTAAATCACCGTTAAAAAATGAAATTCTACAAAATACAGAAAAACTCAAGTTGATACTTGATGTAAAAACAAGGTGAAACTGCCTTCTTACAATGCTGGATCAATTTATTGCCTTGAAAATTTGCATAATGAAGACTTTGGTGGATTTTAATTTGAATAGTCTCAGCAATATTTCTGTGAATGAATATTTAGTATTGAATGCTGTAGTAACAGCATTGCAAACAATAAAAATTGGCACTAAAAGACTTGGTCAATGTAATGCAAACCTACTTGAAGCAGAGGATATGTTAGTATTTATTTTTTGATGATTTGTGCAAGAATAAAAATTGGTTCTCATTTAAAATGCTGCAGTGTTTGAAACAGAGAATTGTGAAGTGACAGAATACAAATTTAGTTGGCTTATTAAAATATTTAAAAACCCACCAAATTATAAATATGAATTGGACATAGATTACATATTATTACTGCAATCAAAACCAGTATTAAAGGCTACAGCTAAAAATATTTTTTAAACTATTTATTGCAGAAATGAAGCTGGTTCTTCTTCAAATATTGGAGAATTAGATAGTTATGATGATAGGCCTAAAACATTATTGATGGAAAAGACAAATATCTCAACTACATTTGGCTTGACACTTCATCAAAAATTTGATGCTGCTATTTTGAATGTCACTTGAGTTGAGAATCCAGAAGATATATCATACAACATCATTAATATCTTGAAGGAAATGAATATACAAATCATTTAGAAAAATTATATAATGCACTAATGAACAATCCCTATTGATGGCCATCTTTAAGTGATAACGCTATTGACAACTTATGTTTTATTCAAATTATTATGAATTTATTTTTGTTTTGTTTATGATGAACTATTTTGTATTTAAGTTTTGCACATTAAAAATGATCTTTTTTTTAAAAACTCATAGTGAATTTTTTGTATTGTTTTAAACCAATGGTTCCCAAATTTAATATGCCCATGGACTCCTTCTTATAGCAAAAACTTGACCATGAACCCCAAAATAAAATAACTCAACTTAACTGCATAATATAAAAATTATAAAGTTAACTTTGATGTTTTGAATGTTAAATGGTGACATAAAAATAAAATATAAATAAAACATTTTGATATTTAAAGTAGCTTTATTGAAATTATAACTTTTATTTTAAATTACAAAAACACATTTTTTCAATGAGAAGGGTGAACCTGATGGGATCACATGAGATTATTTATGTTCAGCTCTATGTTTATAATAACATTTGTAAGTCTACACAAGCACTAATTTCCATTTTGTTTTATGATGAGGCTCATAACTGAACTAAATCCACATTGTACTAAATAGGAAGATGGGAAAGCAATCATCAGCTTCTGTACAGTGACCCATAATGCAGGATATAAAATTGGTATCTGTTTTTGTAGCCAGAACTTGTGGTATCCTTATTCACACATTGGTTTTAACTCATCATTTGTGGATATTTTGTTTTTGAAATGTTGAAAGATTTGGAAATTGAGAGCATTTTTCTCTTCCCAAGTTTTGTTTATATAGCATAAGTTTTGTAACAAATGCAGATATTATATTTTTAGTTTTGATTAAATTTAATTGATCGCCTTGTAGCTTTAAATTGGTTTTGTTAAATTTGGCAAATTAGTCAGTCATATAAGCTATGCCATTTTTTGAATTAATTAAATTGAGATATAAATCATTGTCTTTACTTTCTAGGTATTCCAACAATGAAACAAAGAGTGCATAAACTGAGCCAAACATGTACTTTTAGATAACCAATGAACTTCTGTGTTAAGTAGTAATTGATTATAATTTTCAGTATTTTCTATACAAAGTCGAGCAAATAATCTCTCATTTAAGGCATTCCTTTTAATTTTATTAATTTCTCTAATGACATAATCTAATGAGCAATGCAAGTATTTACTAAGATTTTTGGTGACTAAATGTTGTTGATGAATGACATGATGTACAAATAATACATTTTGTATAGCTTGTTTTAAGTATGTCAGAAAGCCTTGGTGTCATCCTACAATGCTGACCACCATCAGTGGCAATGGAGAGAATATTACTTAAGAGTATAGCTTTTATATAAAAAAAATCTTGTTAAAACCCTTAAACCGCTAATTATATTATTGGTTGTATGAGGTAAAAATCAAATCTTTTAATTGGCCAACTCACAAACTGAAGACAAAGCCTATTGTTAAAACATATTCGCCTATAATATTAAATTCAACTCAGATACATTTATAAAAAGTATATTACTAATTTTTCAGGGTATTGAAAGAGAACGAAAGTTCTTTCAAAAATAAATTGTTATTTATTTATTATAAAATATATTCAATTTCGGCAAATATAAAGCGAATGTCTAAACAAAAAAGTCGTGACGCAAACGCTTTTTTTCAATGTTACGTTCTGGAAAAGTAAAGATTTCTTTTTGCTAAATCTTAAATATTTTTACTAAAATCTTCATTATTTTTCGAAAATAATTTTGTTTTTTTAGTATATTTTTTAAAAAACTATTTTAATTTCTCAAATTATATATTTTTAATACTTAAAATTGCATTCGAAATGAAAATCTCAGCGTATTTCTTTATTTTCTTTGATCAGGCGGTTTCTTTGTTCTTTCCAGCCAATCAGAATGTCTTTTTCAGCTGAGAACTCACTGATAACCAATCACTGATAATGTTCTTTCTTTGTTTAGGTTTAAATGCGGTTTTTTTGATTTTTTACTTGTAAAATAATTCGGAAGAGGGCACCATCTTACAGAACTTTTAAAAACCTAATCAATACATGTCAAACGAATATTCTAGCATAAGAACTAGCAGAGTTAGAGTGACATCAGATGTCGATGAGGAGCCTCGTAAGAGACGGTTGAAGAATTAATTCATTAAATATTGTTTCACCTTTCGTACCAGTTTCGAAACATTTGGCAAATAACAATTCTGGGAAATTTTTTCTTCTTTTACAAATGTCACATAAGATAAAAGTAAAGCTTAGTTTCCTGGAAAAGTTGGTTTGTCAAGCTGTATAGAGAAGTTAGATGTTTTTAAGTATTCACAGAAAGAATTTTCTATGCACTTGAGTCATTTCATCAATCTTTTTTTGTACTGTATTATTGCTCAGTGGAATTTTCTTTATAATATTGAAAGCTGGTTTAGACAGCATGGTGAATATTAGCTCACAGTTAGTAGAATAAGTTCTTTGCCAATGGAGTGCAACTTTCTTGACTTTAAAACCAGTAAAGAAATGTTATAAGATGCATGCAGTACATCGTCATCTCCCTCAGATATTGTTGCTAAGAATTATTACAATGATGGTGCTTTTAAATATCTTTCTTTGACTGTTTTTTAAAAAGTTAAATCTTTATCTTTTTTGCTTCTATGGACTTTTGTCAAATGTTCCTTTAGGGTAGAAGATTTCATGATTTGTTCGACAAAGTTTTATTGCATAGAAGGCACATAGATAAAGTACTATTTTCTGGCAACAAAATGAAGCCATATTTTAAGTACTCAATACTATACTATCTGCATTTTTTCTTCATCTCACTCATACCGTTATCTAGAAAAAAGGCACAAATTTAAGATATAAGAAATTAAACAAAAAAATTTATTTGCAGAAAACACGATTTATTAATATTTTGTTTTATTATGAATATTAAATGCCACAACCTATAGTATCAATTAATTATTTAAAATAAAGTCAAAATTTCGAATAAGTTTCACAAATTGTATAGGTATGCATTTATTACTAATTTTATTATTTATTTTTCAAGAAAAATAAATAATTTAATCATTATCAATCAAATTAATAAATAACAAAATGTAATATTGATAAATATTATATAATAAAACTAGTGTATTAATTAACTTTAACATAAATATACATGAAGATATCAATGGTATTTAAAATACTTAGGTGATGTATGTTTTCTTCATACCAATACAAAAGATGATACTGGTTTTTGGTCAAAACTAAGAAAATTAGTTGCATGCGCTTCACATCAAGTACAAAACAGAACTAAAGTCTGTTTTTTTTTTGGGGGGGGGGTGTATTTATACAAGTTATTACATATAGAGGGAGATTCTATTCCTGTTTGAACTTGCATAGATATATAGATAGAGGTCCAACTTCCACCACCCGATGCTTGTCATTATTTGTATTTTATGTACCTATTTATACTTATATTTTACTCAAAACATAAAAATAGTTACCAATTTATTTATTACTATTTATCTTAACTTTCATAATAATAAAAAAGAGTCATCATTTTTTTTACTTTATATTAAACCTTTCTCACACCTCTGAAGTTATCCACGCAACCCCAAATTTATTTTTATTTGCCACGGACCCCCTGAAAAAAAAAAAAACTTCTCCCGCAACAACACAATATGCATTAAGTGGATTAATTCAACTTGTTAATGGATCTCGGAAAATCCCGAGATCCTGGGAATAGAATCATTTTCATCCCGGAATCCTGGAATTTGAATTTCATGGAAACTCTAGCCATTACCTTTATTATATTTTCTTTTGATAAAAAATCTAATAAAAACGTTTAAATTATTCCTACAGTTTCATTCAAAGTTTTATAACTTTTATTTTTTCGTTATTTTGAAATAAGGCCAGAGTTTCTCTCTCTCTCTTTTTTAAAAAAATTTTAAACAGATCGTCTGTTCTCTATTTCAAAACATCTCCCTTCTCTGATTATAATGACTATTTAAGTGATCTACATTAGATATCCCTTTTTATTTTGAAATATTATATATTTTTTCTTTAAATACCTTTATGTAACTCGTATACTTTACATATTTGTTACAACATATACATTTTCAAATATATACATCATCACTTGCACACAATATGGTAATGACCGGGTATCTATCCTGATTCAGCCATTTACCATAGCTATAAAAATTGAATTGACATTCTGGTTAAATACTAATTTATGCAAAATATTAAATTTTCTGATTAAAGATGTTTTTCCGGGTATTTATATTTTCAA
The DNA here is from genome assembly GCA_028023455.1 of Epiperipatus broadwayi. NCBI lineage: Eukaryota > Metazoa > Onychophora > Udeonychophora > Euonychophora > Peripatidae > Epiperipatus > Epiperipatus broadwayi. The sequence continues at coordinate 220,592 of JAQFVV010000219.1, read as the reverse complement.
TATTAAAAATAGCTAAATCACTCAATCCCAATCGAGTTTAATAATTTTATTATTCTTATTAATTTATTTCTCGTTATATAATCAAATCAGTTAAACCCCTAACTGCAATAACTATTATAGATTATAAAAAATAATAAAAATATCATATAATAGCTATTATAAAAATATATTAATACTTATACATTAAAAGCTAAGGAATTTAATGTCTAATTATTAAGATTTGAAATACAGGCATTTTTCATATATCTGAAACTTAACTATAAATATAGGGGACTTGAACACAGACTTTCAAGCACCCTTAAACTATCCACACTATCTCATACTACTAATACACATGAGCATATACATGTATAAAAAATAAATAATCACCAATTTATGTATTCCATGCTGACCAGCACTCGTCAGTTGGTCCAGATTATCATCTCCCACACACATATATATAATCAGTGCTCAGTTTATATTAAAATAGCAAATCTTCATATTTTAATGGAAAGACTTCAATCTACTCCAACCTCCAACTCTTCAGCCCTCTCATCTTTTCTATATGTATGTGGTCATGTGCATCAGTAGTATGAGATAGTGTGGATAGTTAAGGGTGCTTGAAAGCCTGTGTCTAATTATTAATATATATTTTATATAATCACTGCATTTATGATACTTTTAATATTTTTTATATAAAAAAACAGTATTATGGACTTTCATTATACCCATTTTACATGCTGTTATAGATTTAACTTAATATGCATGATAATTACATTGTCAGAAATAGAATGCAAAATAGTAATACAGCTAAACTCTTGGTACAGATTTTAAGCTTTGTGAAGCAATGTAACCAGGACCACACAAATGTTTTACTGGTTCTTATCCAAAAAATTAATGCTTTATTAAAAAATTCCTTTAACATAGTACTATTTTAACTGTCTCATGACAAAATGACATGAATATGTTTTTCTATTTTTATTATTTCTATAATAGGTAACTCAGCTCTTCAGTAAATCAACTTTTATTTTTATTGTTTGATAAAAAGTATTTTATGAGCTTTCTTAAATATTGTGAAGCTTCCAAACTTTATATTTAGAAAACAGTTTATTGAATGTAATACTGTATTATATCAAACTTTTGAAAGAAAAAACAGTGAAGAAAAAAATACTTGGATTTTCAATGTTGAATAAATAAAGCAGAAGTCTAAGATCGTAACATTTAAAATGGTCAAATTTAGAAAAAATGCTCTAAAATGAAAAAATTAAAAAAGGTCACTGCCATAATACAAATGATATACATTCATAAACTTCAGTAAATGTAATGCTTTTATTTTTTGTTTATTTATATTTTGTTGAATAATATGTAACTGAAATACTATATATTCACGAAGTACAAATCATGGCTTCACTATATGCGCCCACTCCTTAATATTCAACTGTAGGTTATACATGCATTAATATGTATATGTTCATTCATGTAGCATAAGTAATAACCATGATGACGATCCTGATTTAGTCATTATTACTGTAATATTTAACAACACTGGATATGCTAACTGAATTACACACAATATTAATTTTTCTCAAAAAAAATATTCTGGGCATTTATATTTCTAATATTACAAAAAACTAAGATTTTAAAATTTAAATAAATCAGCATAGAATTATTAAAATACTTGTTGTTTTTTTTTTAAAAAAAACGACAAAAATTTTATTAACAAAGGTTACATAGTTTTATGATGCTGGTTTCATACATAGTATACTGTACAGCTGATTGCAAATGTTCACAAGATCAAATGTTTGGAAGATTAATTCTGGACCAAGTCTCTCTGTAAAACCATTCTGGTGCAAGCAGCCAGTCCCTGGAACATATGCCTTTGACCAGACTTATGAAGGTCTCTGTGACTGAAGAGCCTGAATGACCAAAAACACATTTGCATCTGGTCAACCAGACTGCCAAGATAAGGAAGACAGAGAACCTGATAAGAGAAAATATTCCTGTCTTGATGGCATTCTGGATAATTAAGGCCTCTCTGATGTCAGATGTAACTTTCTCTGTGATGAAGGTTCTGATTTGGGAAAGAAATGGACAATTATAGCTGACATTGAGGATTGATTTTGGTGAATTCTCTTTTCCATACCAAGAAATGGATAGTGGGTAAGGATGAGATGTTGAGCTTTAAGAAAAAGTCTATGTATTTTGGTTCGACAAACCAGTTCTTCAACTTTTTTAGCAATGGTTTATTGTTTATTCTTCAATATAACTTGTTTTTCCATTTTTAGAGATAAAGTTTAAATTTAATCTTCCCTAAACAATTTTCTTTATTCATAAAAATTAAAGTGCACGATGTTACAAATCATTCTATTACGTCTGTGATTTCAAATAAATTATTAAATGCATAATCATATGTTAAAACAATTTTTTATGTAAATCATACTGATAATTAAAATAATTTAATTATTTGGCTAAATATATATAAAAGCAATTTATTCTCAGCTTTTTATTTGAATAGAGCAGTTAAGATTTGAAAATATAAGTAGAAGTTCTGAAGAACATTGATGGGGCAATCGAAATCATCAATAATGAGATGTAAAAAGCATTGTAAAAAGTAATAAAGAACATAAATAATATTAATATTATCTGAACATCATTATATACTACTAACCTTTTACCCAGATTCTAAATATTTATGTTTAAAATCCTGTTCATTCATCTTATTGGTACTATTTCTATCAAATAATAATAATATCTCCAAATTTACATTTAATTTAGATTATTACATGCCCTTTGCAACTAATGAAAAGAAAATGTTATATTTATTCTAATTGCATATATCACTAAGACTTTCTGTTTTCCGTAAACAATCAAATAATTAAATTTTTTTTTAGCATATTTACAGTTATGTTAAAATTTTTAATTCATATAAATTATTTCTTGTTCGTATAATTTCAATAATTTGCTATTTCTTTTTATTTGACAATAAAAAATATATTTTACAAATTGTAATAGAAATTGTTTAGCGCACACACACATATATAATAAATAGTGCTGTTTTACATCTAGCTTAAATATATATGATTGTATTTAAATATTACAGATTCATCCTGTATTTTTCCTATTCCTCTTCTGTGTATTTAAGTGGTCTTAAGATCTTACATATGAGAGGCCAGAATGACTTATGGTCAACATGGGTATGACAACAAAATTTGTAAGCAAGGACTTTGAACATGCCAGCATCAGATTTTCCATGATATGGAAGACTGAAGACTTGGGGAGTGGAGAAGATTGAAGCTTGCTTATTAAAGTTTACATATTTTCTATCTTAATATAAACTGAGTAATGATTATATAAGTATGTGGGAGATGAAGATCTGAACCAACTGATAAGTGCTGGTTCAGCAAGAAATATGTATATTAAAGATCCTTTATCATTTCCACATGTATGTGGTCATGTATATTGGTTTATAAGATGGAATAATGACTGAAGGGAGCTTGAAATTCTGGGTTCAAATCCTTCTATTACATCTAGATTAAGTATACATAGTATATTTGAATTTAAATATGTGTCAATAGATTTATTGCTAGTTATTGACTGTGCACTTTCTAACTTTATTTTATCAATATCACTCATAAATAATGTGCATAGAGTTTCTAATTTATGTTTTCACTATTTTGTTGTATTTAATTTTTGATTATTGATTGCTATTGCCAGGTGAATATAAGAAATGTATTGGGAAGATAAGAATAATTTATGTATTTTTTTTTATTACTGATTTGGTTAAAGCATTTGTTTCAGTTAATTGAAGAAGTTTATGGCATTGTTTAAAATTAGCAGGTTATCCATCAAAATTTATTAATAATTTACAATTTCTATATGATTGAATGGGAAAATATGGAAAATCTGGTGTATCTGAAAGTAAAAACTGGTATTAAACAAGATTGTGTACATGGTCCAACATTGTTTTAAATTTTTATGACAGTTTATTGTCTTTGGAAATAACTGCAGCAGCTGAGTTAACTTTATATAGAGCTATTGTGACTTGGTTAACCTACTGATACAATATAAGGGCAATTAAGGATGCACCATCAAATTTTACAAATACAGTGACAAGATCATAAAATAATCAATATATTCTCTAACTTTCTGCATGTGATACTATAGAAACCACTACTGAAAAATCACATTTTCATTGGATTGGACTTATAAAATAAATGAACAATGCAAGACTTTCTAAAAAATGTTTTTGGCAAACTTCAGCATGGTATTAATGTGATGGCTTGACCATATCCATGTTATAAAGATATGGTAGAGAATAGAATACCTTGCCAAGCTGTAATTAGACATAGTGTTAAAGTATTTAAAAAAAATGTTTTGTGTTGAAGAAATTAAAAGACAGCATTGCAAAATATCAAACAAACAGAAAAATAGGCTATCGTGTTCTATATATGAATGTATTTGTGTATCACAAATTGATTTGCATAGTTATTGAAAAACTCTTTTTCTTTTCTTTTCATGGAGTTTGAATGACTCTAGTTATTTACGAGTATTTTTTACATGTATATTTTAATGCTTCATTTTCATTTATATTTTTTACACATAATTTATTTTATTTTCATTGCATTTTGATTTGCAAGTTCATTAACGATTGTTTCTAATCATTTTGTAAACTAGAGGTTATTTCTAAAATAGTCATTTATCATTTTCAAGTGTCTTTATAAATATTTTCCAAAATCATGCAGTGGAATGATGTTTTAAGTATGTTTTAAAATAAACAAGGCAAAACTCTCCATACAGTAGTGCCACCCTGTGCCAACCAGAGTAATCAGTGGATGCCAGAAAGCTTGTGCATAAAATCCCTATCTAGTATCTACTCATCCAATATCCCCAGACTAGTTTCTGGCTTGTAGCCTTCGCCAGTGAGGAGCCTTGGATCTGAGAGCACTGCACCTAGATCTTAGGATCTAATGCAACCCTCCAGCAGCCACCTTTTAACTCTACTTAACTACAAAAGTATGAGAATGAAATTGAAAACACAATAATATTTTCAATCTAAGCTCAATAGCTTATATAGTCATATGGGTCTGAACTCAGTTCAGCACCCATATATTTTGGTGTCTTTGGCTCTTTAACAACCATAGCTACCATTATTCTATTAGGCAGGATTGGTGTTAAACCACTAAACATCATATGATCACTATCTCTTATACTAGCACATAATTGTTAATAAACAAGCCCTTCTGACATCCATTGATCACTCTGGTTGGCACAGGATGGCACTACTGTATGGAGAGTTTTGCCTTGTTTATTAAGAATTATGTGCTAGTATAAGAGATAGTGATCATGTGATCTTTTAAAATAACTGAATGGTTTGTAAGATGTGAGCACCAGAAGTGACGTATTTAGTATGATCCACAGGTTTTAGAAAGTCCGCAGTTCTACTACTGCATTAAACCATGCAGAACCTTTTTTTATACCATAATATTTCGGTTATTTAACGCCCTATTGAATATTTTTATAAGGTTTTTTTAAAATATAAACTATTACGTTAAAATTATCATATAATAAATGTCGCCCATTTTGTTTTCACGAAACGACTTTCACGTTGCAGCTTCCTATTAAATTTTATGTAAAGTTTTATCTTTTCCAAAGACTTTATCATGTATTTGAAGTGTTTGTATTCATTCATTTTATAGTTAAAATCTAAAACGCATGTGCAAAAGTTTAATGCTGTTTAAACATTACAGCAAAGTTTTTTAAAAAAAAGAACTTCAAACACATGTATAGGTACATGTATGTATATGAACGTCTGTGTGTGTGCTTCATAACTGCGTACATATACAAATATCATATATTTACACGCATAATAAAAATATTGATACATTGCAAATAAACTAATTTTTAAAATGCATATATAAATAATGGGAAAAAAATAGACAAAGTCTGTCAAAATAAATAAGACTGAGCTAAGAAAATGGCATTTGATTTGTGGCTTTACTCCGCTAGCAGAAAGAGCACTCACTATGAATCATGTTCGGAACACACAGATGGTAAAATCCTAAGACATTTCAAAGAACTCCAGATAATCATCAATGCTTTTAATCACTTTACAGACTCTGTAACAGGAAATCTCTGGTTTTCTTTGTTTGCTTTAAAATTATTACTCATTAACTGGAAAGATTAATCTACAGTTAGTCATCAATTATCAACCGAAACATTTTACACTAATTAAAAGGCAACTATCTTTAACTACGTACGTCAAATCTACAATTTAACTCGGCAAATAGACTAAAACTATGAGTGAATGTATTATATCATATCAATAATTAATAAGAAAATAAAAGATGATATTTTAACTTTTAAATAAACAAAGTTAATAAGGTTAAATGTCTGAAAACTTAAGTTAACTTTATTAATTTCAAAATTAACTCAAGTGAAAGTTTAAATTTAAAAAAAAAAAGAAGAAAAGAAGTCTTACATAACATGAAATATGATTATTTGATTAATAGACATTTCTTCAGACGGGTAAAAGTTTATTAAATCAAAGTATTTTGAATTAGAATGTATAAAATAAAATTATAACACTCTAAATTAAATATTTGATTTCTTTTAGGTATGTGTGTGTAAACATCAACATATTTACTCCCCTTCTCATTCATTTTAAAATATTTAATTGCAATAAAATAAGTTATATTGTGAATGCAAGACAGATATTTAATGCAGAAGGCAAATTTGAAATATATTAGCAAATGCATAGGAAAATATGTATCTTAATTGATATAAGAAATCATTATTTTAGATATTCATACGTTGGAATAAATTGTGATAGAAGGGTGACAAATAATGGCAAACGTTACATATATATTACGCCTTCAAAAGTTAAATTTAACAAAGTTTGATCTAATAAACTTTAATATTGCTAAGAGTCTCTACAATTTAAAAACGTTTCGTATTGGAAGAAGTAGGCATACGGTCCTGAGTACACTATTGCCTAGCCAACTCAAACTTAAATTAACAGTTTACTCTATATAAACAAACTTTCTTATAATTCTAAATCTCCAAAAGATGAGAATACTTATCAAATGATGTTTCTTTTAGGATATTAAAGATAATAAACATCACATGACCACCTCTTATGCTTGTGTAGATGGGGATTTTATGCACAAGCCTTCTGGCATCCATTGATTACTCTAGCTTGCTGTGTGTGGCAATATATATATATATATAGTGAGTTTTGCCTGTTTTAAGATATTAAAGATATATGTTATCCTTATATATTTCAATTGCATTGCTTCTCTTAAAATTCTAAATCCCCAAAAGATGAGAATACTTATCAAATGATGTTTCTTTCAGGATGTTAAAGACATATGTTATCCTTATCATGAATTTCAATTTCAGACTGGTTATGAATCTGTGACATGGGCCATGGAATAATAGAAGCATTGCTTCACTTAATAATCATATTTTTGATACATATAACATTTTCATATTTATAATGGTTTTATGTTTATTTTTTCATAAAAAAAAAAGTCAAAATAAAGCATTTATATATTATTCTCCCCATCCATCAAACTGATAAAATTAAATGTATATTTACTCTTGCTAGGCACTAAATCTTAAATAACTATTTCTCCCAGAATGTTATGCTATAAATGTTTTCTCTCACAGTTTTACGTAAACATGAATGGAAACATTTTTTGACTCAAATCCATACAGTTCCCGATAAATTATGCCATGGCTTGACAATAGTTCAAAGATTTTGTAATAGCTTATATATAATTTTTTTTTCTGAAAAAGCAATTTTGAAATTAAATTCATAAAGTAATACCATATAAAATCATGTCTATCTTGGCATGATGGTAGTTAAAGAGATTCATAATAACCTACATATATTTTGTGCCATGCTGAATTTACCATTAAAGCTGTAGCAACTCTCTGAAAACAGTAGTGCCATCTAATGTGAACCATAGTAATAAAAGAATGCCTTGAGGATTTGGTGTCAAAATCCCTTTTTAGTGCCTAGATATCATATGTCCCCTGACTAGTTTTTAGTTTGTGGCTTTCATCAGAGAGAAAGAGCATTGGATCTGAGAATATTGCACTTAAATCTACTTTTGAATCTAATGTAACCCTCCACCAGCCATCTTTTACCTTTTTAGTTAGCTATAAAGCTAGGGTTCCAAAGTGAAAGCACAATAATGTTTTCAATCCAAGTTAATTTTCTTGTATAATTATATGATCTGAATCCAGTTCAATATCTATACATTGGAGGGTCTTGGGTTTTTTAGTAACCATAATTATTACTATTCCTTATAAGAATTGGTATTAAACCACTAAAACACCACATGACTAATTGTATTTTTATATTGGACTATTTCCATGATCTAATATGAGTCTTTAAAAAAATTTAGCTTTATTTAAATATTCCATATACATTCAACTGTTAATAATAGCACATCAAACAAGTTAGTAAATGCACAACATTTTGAGAGGTATTATTCTCTCCACTTCTTCAAGTGGTGCTGGCCTGACCAGTGACAGTACTAGCATAGGATTCAAACATGGAATCTTAGATTCTTGAGCATTGAATTTTAAAGTAAAGCTTTAACTAATTGAGTCATTCTGCCAAAGGCAACAGCCAGTAGTTTGCCCAGATTTCTCCACTTTTTCCTAAGAGCAAAGTAGATTAGTGGTTTCCATACATTATGTATAGTCACACTAGGTTGATTTATGGGTTTGTTTGTCATTGTCATGTGAGCAGCTTTTTTAAATTTTTTTCTTTGTACCTTTTCTTCTCTATCCAATATTTTTGTATTTTCCCAATTGAACACATGTTCTTCGTACATACATGGTCTGCTACTTTAGACATATCTGTTTTCTCTTTTCTAATCATCAGTTTTTCTTACAAATGCTTTTCAGTGGGATGACTGATCTCACCAATATATGTTCTTCCATATTTATATAGTATTTCATAGATGCAGTTTTATCTTTTCAGCATTTCAAGTTTAGGCTTTGTAGATGTTAGAATTCTTCATAGTGTGGTATGGCTCTGAAAAGCTGTTCTGATACTATACTGATTGCAGATTTTCCTTAATTTGTCTGCTATTTTTGGAATGCAGGGGTACACTACAGTATTAATAATTGTTTTTTCTTTTGATAATTCTTTTTGTTGTCTATTTAAGATTTTCTTAATAACAACTGATGGATAACCATTTTTCATAAGAGTTTGTTTTATATAGATCTTTTCTTTTTCCAAATTGCTGGTTTCTGAACAAACTTCTTTGGCTCTGTTCCATAGTGATAGTATAATTCCATATTATTCTGGCATGATTGGATATATAGGCTAGGTATTTTTCTGCATGTGTGGGTTTTTTAGTAAAGCATGCTTCTGATTTTGCCATTCTTATGTGTACACATTCTGTTAAAACAGTAGTGATTCTATTCAAACAATAGTGCCATCCAATGTAAGCCATGGATGCTGTGCATTAAAATCCCTATCTGGTGTCTACTCATCCAATATAGACTAATTTCTAACTTGCAACCCCTATCAGTGGAAGTATTGGATCTAAACCACTGCATGTAAATCTTTGAATCTAATGTAAATTCCCAGAATTCACCTTCTGCCTTTTTAGTTAACTAAAAATCTATGAACCTATTGGCTAGTACTACTATTTGGAAAAAGTTACTATTGTTTTAACAGATTGTATATGCATAAGAAATAGCAGTCATTTGATGTTTTAGTGATTTTAAAACTATGCTCCTGAAAAAATGACAGTAGGGACCTCTGCAAATCTTTAACACAAGATTTATTTAAAAAACAACTTATCCCAGTTTAAAAAATAAAGCTATTTTTGTGTAGAAAAATGTTGTCAAAAGTTTTTATTAAATACCAACTATCTTAGTGTTATAAAAAAAGGACCAAATTACATTATATATGAGATGAAACATATTTGATGTTATTGTGTAAGAAGTTTAACCAATTAAGTAAAATTGTAAAATCTATTAAATATAAATGTCAATAGCAAATAAAGCTTTCACACTGAAAAAAGGATCATATAGTTTTGGGTATATATATTAAAATAATGGTATAATTTATGGAATATGTTTGTATAAGTTATATTTTCACATGAAGACAGATTTAGGGTCACGTTTGAAAGATTTAAAACATACATCCCTAAGCAATGACAATGCAATGGCCAAAAAAACTTAGATGGCACCAATAATGACAATGAATATTGAACATTCTTTGCAAATTGCCACCAAACTCAAATAGTAGATCTGGATAGCAATATAAATAGCATGTTCATGATTTCACCTAGGCATTAACAATCACTGAGTTTTTATCTGCTGACATGACATGTTGATTCCGCTATAATCATGTTACTCCTCTGACAGATATTAATGACTTATGGTGGCAATTTATAATCATAACTTGCAATTCAGTGGTTATTTTCTAACAAATTAATCCTGGACGCACATATTGTTAACACTTTAAACAGGATTTATTAGGAAATTTAGATATTTTTTACAACAGCATAGTCTCCAAAACATATACAATACACTACTGGAAGATACCCTTTAAAACATTCTATTAATTTCTCTGTAGTAGCAGTAGCAGTAGTGAAGAGGATATATGGTGATGGTGGTAGTGATAGTAGTAGTTGTAGTAGTCATAGTAGTAGTCATAATAGTAATAGTAGTCACAGTCATAGTAGTAGTAGTGATAGTATTAGCTATAGTAGTAATCATAGTAGTAGTAGTTGTAGTGGCAGTAGCAGTAGTAGTAGCAGTAGCAGCAGTAATACTAGCAGCAGTAGCAGTAATAATAATAATAATAATAATCACTAATAATAATAATAATAATAATAATAATAATAATAATAATAATAATAATAATAATAATAATAATAATAATAATAATAATAATAATAATAATAATAATAATAATAATAATAATAATAATAATAATAATAATAATAATAATAATAATAATAATACTAGCAGCAGTAGCAGTAATAATAATAATAATAATAATCACTAAACATTTTAAATGATATATTTTTCAGGAGTTCATAATAAGCTTGAGCACAGGAAGTGACAGAGCTGGACTGCAACCTATTGACCTTGAACTACAAAATTTGTTACCATTTTGTCAAACCATAGAGCACTGATGTATTATAAAAGGAGATTACATTAAGTAATCATGTACACTCTAGGATGCTATTAAAGATTTTCAAGTTATAATATATCAGATCATGTTCTTTACAGACTATTCCTAATAATAACTAGTGAATTCACTCTCAATGCATAATTTCTTGTGACAATTTCTAACAGTATATATTTATCTTTGATATTTAGCTGGAAGCTTGTCAGGTATTTTTTTATTTAATTATCCATTTTGAAGGGCATAAAAATATTTGTTTTCTTTTTTTTTAAATTATTTTATTGCATGTGCTACTTGTTAATTTAAAAAAAATATCGAATAGAACTTAATGTTAAGTTTAAATGGTATTTTGGTATTATTCCTGCTATTATCTATGTTTATGATATAATTACAATAATGCCTTCAAGGGATATGCAGACAAATTTTATCACTAAAATTTGTCTGCAGATCTTGTGGAGGAGTTATTTTAAACATATCACAAACTTAGAATAATATGTCACTGGAATAATATGTCATACCATGCATAATACCAAACTTTAAATCTAAAAAAAAAATGGAGATAGATATTCATTATGGAAAAAGGAACAAACACATTGTGAAGTTGTGAGGTTTCAGTGTTTTTGTGACTTTTTCTTATGGCACTTTCTGCTGTCAAAGCCATTCTCCCCCTTCCTAGCATAGTGCTGTCATAAACACCCAATACGTGTAATACCAAACAAATCTTTAAAAAAAAATCTTATTTTTGATAATGGAGAGATGTATTCATTATGGAAAAAGGAAAAATATAAAAAAAAACCGTGAAATTTTTTTTTTAATGGCAAGCTGTAACAAAGTTTTAGCTTTATTGGTTTTTTTTTTTAAATCTAAAAAAATAAAGAAATGTAAGATATAACATTTTAGCTTTATTTAAAAAAAAAAAAAAACTGTAAGTTTAACCTTATATTTTAAATAATTTTTTAAAAAAAATAAAACATATATAAAGTTTTAGCATATAAAAAAAATCACAAATATGTGAAGTTTTAGCTATAAATATATTTTTAAATATAAAACTGTATTACTTTCAAATAATGTGAGAGATAAAAGTGTGTGTGTGTATTTTCAATTTGAAAATTGGTATTATACAGTGCAAAATGCTATATTATGCTGAAAGGAGGAATGATGTTTTTGATGGCACAAAGTGCTGAAATAGAAACTCACAAAAAGTACCATACTAAAACTCATACCTGCCTGTTTTTATTTAGTATTGTAATATGTTTTTTCCCTTTTTCCATAATGAATATATCTCTTCACTTTGATAGCACAAAATCACTAAAAGTAAAAATCACAAAATCACATAGGTTAGCACATTTTACAACTTGATGTATATATACATGAAAAGTTGGTAACATGTATATATTTGATATGGCTTAGTCATACCAGAATTCTGATAGGACATGACATCATAAACAGAAACGTTGAATAATTATTGATAGAAACATCACTAGAGGAATAAGTCATAGTAGGAATAATACCAACTATGGATTAGACATACTAAGATTTTAATATGACATGGCATCATATATGAAATCTTGAATAGTTATTATGGACAAAAACATCACCTGAGGAATATACCATATCAGGAATAATACTAAAGTACGTTTAAACAATTAATAATATTTTTTTATAAATACCATTCAGAAAATTTAATTATTTTTTTAGGTATACTATAACGTACAAACGTTAACATGTTGCCACCATTGTTGTGATTTTTTTGCATTTACCATATCATTTTCATTCAAACTGTTGTTTAATTATTTTTCCTAACATTTTGCAAAATGATTAAAATTTGGAATTTACCAGTAATAGAAGAAGATACATGGAGTATTTTTAGAACTGTGGGATGGTGCATACATTTGTGGTGAATATAATTATTATATTAAATATTTCATAAAATTTTATTTTTTTAAGATGATTATAAAAACATAAAAAATTACACAAAATTCCAAACGATTGATATTAAATAAAATTTAATATAACTATAATAAAATTAAAAAAACATAATAAAAGAAAGTATAACAAAGGTTGGTATTTATGTCGTTGGACAGCAATTGTTAATAGCCTGCAACATCACCACAAATATATGCACTATCCAGTAATTCTGAAAATACTCCACTGCATCTTCTTCTGCCACTGATAGATTCCAGACAGAATCAAATAATATAGAGTTGTGTAACAGTTTCCCTGACCAATCGATATATTATTAATTTTACACATGCTTCAACATAGTAATGTAGTTTGATTTATATTTAACATACTGTGTTATCAATTATCTTGAAGATTAATGTTTTACAAACCATTTATTTTTTAATTTTTCAGTGTGAAATAAACAAATCTGGATGCTTACTTTTATTATTATTAAATAAATGATGTATATAATTTTTCTATGTTTGTTGCAATAATTATATATATATATATATTTATCATTGCATATACGAGCAACGCCCAATTTTCATGATTCATAAATATTATATTTTATTTATCATAGATTAAAAAGCTCTTAACATCAGTTTAGAATAGTAAATAAATATTAATTTTTGAAAAATAATTTTATGAATTATTATATATTTTTGTAACACTTTCAGAAAAAAAATTAACTGCAAAAAAAAAAAAGAAAACAAATTATTGATATATATATATAGGTATAATTATATATATATAAACATTTAATAATTTGAAATAAAAATTCCTAATAAATATAATCTTAATGTAAACCCTGTAAAAAGAATAAAAAAGAAATAATAAAATTCCATTAGTTGATGTTTTTAATGATCAATAAATAAATAATTTATCAGAAATTTCTCTAATTTTAGTATTGACATTTAAATTGTTTAATTATTTTTTGCAACTAAATCAAATTAATTTTAAAAATTATATTCAAACGATAATAATAGAATATAATGTAATATAAGTTATATGATGTGATATGTTGGACTATTTCCATCATTTATGAGTGAATGCTGAATGTGTAGAAAATTTTAAACTTTCCAAATACAAACAACTTGTTAGTAATAACACACAAATAGACAATACAGGTTAGTAATTACACAACATTTCCAGTAGTAGTATTCTCCAGTCTTCTTCAGGTGTTGCTGGCCTATATGCACAGTGACAATATTCGCTTAGAAGTTGAACTCACATCTTTAGATTCTTGAATATCGAATTTAAGGCAAACGCTCTACCAACTGAGCTATTCTATCAAAGGCAACATATATAAATATATAAATATATTTAATTTCTACTATATGTTGCCCTTGATAGAATAGCTCAGTTGGTAGAGCATTTGCCTTAAATTTGATATTCAAGAATCTAAAGGACTGAGTTCAACTTCTAAGCGAATATTGTCACTGTGCATATAGGCCAGCAACACCTGAAGAAGAGTGGAGAATACTACTACTCAAAATGTTATGTAATTACTAACCTGTATTGTCTATTTGTGTGTCATTACTAACAAGTTGTTTGTATTTGGAAAGTTTAAATAAAGTTTAAAATTTTCTATACATTCAGCATTCATTCATAAATGATGGAAATAGTCCAACATATCACATCTTATAATATACCATCATTACAGACCTTCAGACAAATAATATAAGTTATATATTGTGCCCTTTTGTATGGGTCATCATTTAAGTTTTGTGCTAATCTAGTAGAAAATTTTAAATTTAAGAAGTATTTTAAATATGTGATGTTGACTTTGCTTGTGGTAATGTTACCATAAGTTTAATTAAAGCAATCTATGAGTATTTGATATGTGAATTGTGTTGGTATTGAGAAAATATTTAAAATGATGATGATTATGATGTAATACTGCATTAATATGTTTAATAACAAATGTTTGAAGCTAAAGTATTTAAAAGACAAGTTTAAATTAGACAAAGATATTTATTTAATTTAAAATATATGTTAAAAGTGAATAAAAATATTTTAAATTATAAGTACTTAAATTGAGATTAATATTTGATTTTAATCATATCAAATAATTATTTTAAAATCTGTTATAATATCTTATTTATTTAAAATAAATATTTATTTTAAAAAAAGCAATTGTTTAGTTTATTTTTAGACGACGGCAAGCGTTCTTGTGTTATAAAGAACAGATGTTATACACACACATGCGTGGAAGTTGTCTAATAAAGTTGCATAATTATTTTAAAAAATCATGTTGTAAAATTTATAAATAATACGTGAGTTATCACGAGATAAAAATAAAGATAAATCAATGTAAAATATTAAATCTGATTTAAAAATATTACTTTAAAAATATAACGTATTTAAAAAGATTTAGTTTATTTTAAATGATCTTATAAAAGTTAAGATTTAAATCAAGTGAGAAAGAATATTTCAAAAAAAAGTGTTTAATAAATTTAAATAAATGATAAATATTGTCTTAAAAGAATTTGATAAAGTATTAAATATTAAATAAGTCATTATTTTATTTTTTTTTAATAGTGTGTTGATAAATATGTAAATAAGCAAAGTTTGATTGTTTAAACGTACCAATCAGATGTGAAGTCTCTTCTAGTATAAAAGCTGGATTCAATTGTTGAAGGGCTCTCTGTAATTAAATTTCTAAGTTAATCGTGCTATTAAAAAAAATAGCCAAGTAAATTTATAAACGCTCTTAAAATCAATTTTAAAATCATAAGAGTGTTATTGTATATAATTTTATAAAAGTTTAAATAATGAATATGCAGTAGATATTTTAATATTCCCTATTGGTCTTCTCAATATCGAAACTCAATTTACGTACAAATAATCAATGGAAACATCACGTATCGGAGAAATATATCAGAAACTTTATGCTAGAAAAGTAACAGACGCTGGATTAGTACAGAAAACTATAAGATGGAGAAAAGTAGTATTTTGGACTATAAATAGTTTTAAAGTTAAATTACTATTGTCTGTTATTAATAGATATTTTAAAGAAATAAAAATACTTCTGTAAAAAAAGTATTTTTGACAAATTATAGAATTAAAGAATATCTTAAGTAAAGATATAAGAAACAGTAGTAAGTTTTATAAATACTTGCCTTGTTAAGTCTTTGTGCTTAAAAGATTAAATATTGACGATTTGAAAAGGCAAATAGATTATAAAGATGATTATTTAAAATCGTAATATAATAAGAGTATTATATTGTAGTAATCTAAAACGCTGGACGTTATAGATGGAAAAATTAATTCTTACCGGAATATGTTATTTATAAATGCGCAAGTAATACATGGATGTCCAAATCAAATCAAACTAAGCCAAGCATGCCAAATTGATTAAAAAATTCAATTTAAATAATTTATAAACTATAAATTAATTTAGAAATAATAACTTTTAAACAATAATCTATGAAGAACTGGATCCAGAACTTATAAACTATTTTTTTTAATTTTATTTGTTTTCTTGTGGAACTTATTATTTTTAAAAAATAAACGTTATCATTTTTATTATAAACTTTCAAGAAACACGTGATACAACGGAACAGGAAATAGTGTTTTATTGACTTTATACGTAGGATTTATTAGAACTTTTATGGTAGAACAAAAGTCATCGCTGGAATACGTAATATAATTTTTATTTTACTTATTTAACATAAAATTTAAAATATTATTAAACTATTAAAAAGTAGGTTAGGTACATTTATTAAATAGTAACTTAAAAATAATATAATAATTAATTACATAAACTTATTTTTATAATTAATATAACACGGAATATTCTAATGAATGTTTATGAGTGAAAATGTGAATGATTTTTATTTTATGAAGCTGCAAATTCCGAAGAAGGCTGGATAGCAAATTGGACATTATTATTATTATGGTAAAAATATTGTATAATGATTTTTAATGAATTTAATATGTTTTTCTTTAGATCAACTGAATATTATGTTGTTGTAGAATGAATGGATAGATATTTTATGAAAACACATACATTATATTAACAACGAACTTTATTAAAATATGCATAAGTTTTAATTTATAGTGTCAACATGATACAACATTACGTAAGAAGCTTAGAAATAATTATATGATTCTTTCGTAAATAATTTTGATATTTTTATTTATGCTTAGTATTAAAATGATGTTTATTATTTATCTTAATAATTATTTTTTTTTTTTTGCAATTTAGAAAAGGATTTTAAAAGTCTATATTTTTTATATTTTGTTTTATTAAATAAGTTAAGTTACGTTTAGGTAGAAGCTTATATTTAGATTGAAAAGTTTACTAAGTATAAACGATGTAATATAGGTAATTTGGATAACGAATATTTTGTTTGAAGTTGATGTTTGTTTTCCGGAAATTTTTAGATAAGTTTAGAATATATTTTATAGATAGAAATTATTAGAAAGGATTAAAATAACACATAAAGTAAAGTAGTGATTTTTACATAAAAAAAGAATCATAGAATTTATCTAAGGTAATGCTTTATAAATTTAGAATTGATAAATAGTTTAAATAATAATATTTGAACAATAAAGATATGTAATGCATATTTGATAAAACGTATAACAGGAATTACATTAAGTGAAATATAATTATAGTCAATTATTTGTTTTACATTACAAAGACATATTAATTTTATATAAAGCTATTAGGCAATGCTAATAACAAAGTGAATACATGATAATATATTATAAATGGTAATACTTAATTAATGTAGCTATTTAATTAGTAAAGCTTCATTGTTTACACATGCTACATAGATAATCTTGACATATATTGTTATTTGTAGTAATTATAGTACATTACTATTTATTTTAAAAAAATCTAAGTTTTGGAAAAACACACTGTAATATTATTAATATAGCATTTAAAAGAATGTATAGTTATTTATTGAGTACATAGATTAATAACAGTGTAAGCCTCTTATATTTGTATTTCTTATTTTTATTTTATTTGTTGTCATAAATTCTAAACTGTAAATAGTGTAAATAAATTTTATTTGAAGTTATTGTAAATAAATTTGTTAATTTGTTTTAAAAGTGTGTCGAGTTTCATTATTTTCACCTCAGCATTTTGACATCAGATGATTTGAAATAAACATAATATTTGCACAAAATGAATTTGTTATTGTTATTTAAAAAATGAATACAATATTTGCTTACTATCATTTTATAAGAATTGATTGACATGAACATAAATATTACAATGGTCATAAGATGATTATAATACACATTATAAGAATACAATATTGTTTATTGCCACAGATTATTAAGTATAAAATTTTGATCTATTTTAAAATGAAGATACCATATGAAATAAAAGATATACATATGATTGTTTATTCATTTAATGATTGATTATATAATAGAAATAGATGAGATTAAATTACACTCTAAGATTAGTATTATTTATTATTATTATTAAAATAAGTTAGGTGTATTTAAGTTTGATATAAAATCCCACATCATACTTATTTACATAATTATTATTATTTTAAAACAACTTAGAAGAACCTGAGATTATTTAATCATATTTTAAGTTAAAAGTTAGGAATTATTTTAGTATTATTAAAGATAATTTATTTCATTTAAAAGTCATAAGAATGCTATAGATGTAGTGATAAGATGATAAGGTAGTGGTAGTATTCTTATGCCATTGAGACAGTATCTTGGGAGATATTGACTCAGTGTAAATCTGCTTATTACTTTGTAACTTTACTTCGCAGTCTCATAATTTTATTAAATACTTATTTAATTAGTATAATCTAGAACTATATTAATTTTGATGATTGATAATAAATTTAATTAAGGTATGATAATATAAAAGTATATTAAAGATAGATATGCAAATTTTAATGAAGCATAATAATGTAACTGAGCTAGTTGTATTTTAAACTATTTTATATATCAAGAAGTAAGGGTACAATATAAATACAATTATGTTGTTTATACTGAACTTAATGTAATTATAAGAGATATGAACTCAGACTTTCAAGCTACCTACATCTATGGGCTCAATTTTATACAACCGATACCCATGACCATATATATGTAATATAATGTAAGTTGTATTTCACCCCTGGAATCAGCTTTGAAATCAGATTAAAAACAATGCAGAACAATGATATAACTAGAAAACAGCCAATATAATGATAAGGTTATTTAAAAAATTAAAAAAATATTTTGGACTAAGAAAAAGAATTTTGTATTATTATAAAAAAGTAATCAATAGAAACCATTTGTTATATTTAAAAATGCAATGTTATTGCTAACAAACATATTAATATATAATTATATATCAAATAAATAATTTATTGACATTGTAAATGTGTAAATGCTATTAACTCATATTGAATCTTCAGGTCCATCAAGATAATTTTCTAATCTTCTAAACATTACTTATTTATAAAAATTGCCAGTCTTATTATGATATCAGGAACTCTAGAAATGACTGGAATTTCATCACCATAGCAACATTATTCTTATTTAAATATTATCATCATATATGCCACTTAACATATGTTCATTATTGATATACAGATAATCAATTACGACAGTTTATGTGATAAGTGCCAAACTTACTGCCTTCATAACTTTGACACAAACCATTTGATGAAAGTATGTTAATAATTTTTATTAGTTCTTTATTAGACTTATCAACTTAATGACTAATATTTCTGTAGTGTAATTTTTACTGCACCACTTTCATGCAAGGTTTTTATCTAATTTTTAACACTTCATGGAGAGGTAATATGACCAAAATCATGTGGAAAAGATGCATGATTTACAAAATGTAAGATACAAGATGTTAAAAGCAGATAGAAAACAGTCCATATCTTGCATGAGAGTGGTGTAATGAAAATTATACTATAGAAATGTTACTTATAAAGCAAATAATCTCTAGTCTAACAAATAACTAATAAAAATTATTAATAGATATGAATTGTTTGAATTTAAAAAAATTCTGAGTTGCACTTTATACATATTTTATTAAATAATGATCATTAAATTTGTTGTCTATTTTCTTCTAGTTCTATTATTTATCAAATGGCAGTTTGAAATTTCACTATATGCTATTTAAACATTTGTTTAAAATATAAATATAGATATGAATTAAATGAAAAGGTTTATTTATCAAAAAAAAGGTAATAATAAATTCAAGTTAAAAACTGAAAAGCTAATTATAAGTTTTGCTACCAAGTAAAAAAAAAAAAGGAAAGTGTTATTCTACAATGACTTTCCCATAATTTTTTGTTATAAAATCTGCTGCTAGCAATTTTATGTTTAAATTTGAAAACATGCTAAGAATATGAATCATTTTCTTTAACAAAATGTAATCTTGATATTATCAAAATGTTTGAAGGAAAAACATAAATAATAAAAAGATCACCAGAGCAAAGTAGATTAATGCAAATATTTAATTTAATAATATTAAATACCAATAACTATATAAATATGGGTTGTAGAAAAAAGTTTGCTGTTAACTGAAAGGAGACCTACATATTCTTCTTGGAGGCCCTAAAGGAACCAAGCAGGGCAAATTCTTAATATCCACTCTGTACACTTTCATTGTTGCAGCAGTTGTTACTATGTATTTATTCATATAGTCTATGAACATGGATTGACTGCTCACCAACATGCATGTGTGGTGAGTTTATGGGCTTTTTACCTTTGAGTTTAAGATGAATAAATACCATGGTTTTTCTTCTCAGTTGCCTGATAAGACAGAATTAATGTATGTGTGAATTAAAAAAATTTCTAATAGATATATACAATCATGACAGACAAAAAATAAATAATGATCCTTATTCCCAGGAGATTGTTAAGTCATCTGCCAGGCAGTGGTTAGTCAAAGGTAGAGGATGCTATAAATTCCCTGATTGTAGACCCAGGCTGCTAATAAATGATGACTTTTTATTTAGATACTTAAACTGCAGATCACGTTCAAGAAAAGGAAGATTGTAAGAATTGGAAGAAAAACTGTCTTATATTAGATGGGGCATTATTGGACTTTGTGAAGTTAGAAGAAAAAATGAAGAGATAATTTAAAAAATGGACATGTACTCTACCACAAAGGCAAAAATATTGAAAATACAAGTGAAGTAGGATTCATTATAAATAGAAAGGGGTAGAACAACATTGTGGAAGTTAATGGTCCATTGGACAGAGTGGTAAGATTAGTTATTCAACTTAATAGTAGATACCAAATGCAGATAATTCAGGTTTATACTCCAACAAATTCTGATAATGATGAAGTAGTAGAAGATTTTTATATGGATGTACAAAAGGCTTTTGATCAGAGTAAATAACATTTTAAAATTATTATGGAAGACTTTAATGCTGAAATTGATAAACAAATGAAATATAAAAATGCTGTAGGTAAATTTGGTTATGGTAATAGAATAGGGAGAGGACATAGACTTTGGAGTTTGCAGAAAAATAAAAACTTAATATTATGAATTCTTTTTTTTTTTTTTAAATTTTTTTAAAAAGGAAATGGACATAAAAGTATACAAATGATGGTACAGTAGAATTGGATTCTAATTTGACTAACCAAAAATACATATTTTAAGACTAATTTTTTAAATAAATTCAATTACAGGAAGTGATCATCGATTAGTACGATATAAGATACACATTAATGCAAAACTAGAGAGACAAAAATTATTAAGAAAAATAATACTTACAGTTGATATTCCTAATCTTGAGAAACATTATAAATTTAAATTAACACTTGTAAATCGGTTTCAAGTATTAATAGATTTTGAACATGATTCAGATTTGAATGAAATTAATAGGAAAATAACCGATATATTTTTAAAAACTTCAACAATAATAGCTGGTAGAAAAATACAGAAATTGATAAATAAAAGTTCTACTGATGCTAGAGGATTTATGAAGAAAACCAGGAATGCAAAGGTATATAAAGATGGTGCATTATGAAGGATTGAATATCTCGAATTTTGTAAAATGGTGCAAAA
Organism: Epiperipatus broadwayi; assembly: GCA_028023455.1. Taxonomy (NCBI): domain Eukaryota; kingdom Metazoa; phylum Onychophora; class Udeonychophora; order Euonychophora; family Peripatidae; genus Epiperipatus; species Epiperipatus broadwayi. The sequence goes on along the minus strand of JAQFVV010000219.1, from coordinate 198,500 downwards.
AAGAATTGATAATGATATAAGAAAGTATATTTGTCAATTATCAAAAGGAGCTGTAGAAGAGAATAAAAGTCTCAACAATGTAAAACAATATTTTTTTAATGGTATGAAACATATCTGCAACAAGAACAAAAAGATGGAATTATTACTAAAAAGATGTCATAATGAAACAGGTAGAAGAATTCTATCAAGGATTATATAGTAGAATAAGTATCTCCTACATCTATTATATCTTCTGAATTTCCCAGAATTTTAAATAAAGAAGTGAGACATGCAATTAAATTTATGAAGAAGGGAAAAGTTCCGAATAATGATGGCATTACAATCAATATATAAAAGAAGCAGGTAAAGAAATAGAAAAATTTCTGGCAAAGTTATTACCAAATGTCTAAATGATAAAGATTTACCAGATAATTGGAAGAATGAAGTCTTCATATTAATATTTTAAAAAGGTGATAAAGAAGATATTAGAAATTATAGACGTATCAGCCTTTTATCAATTTTATATGAAACTTTTATCAAGATAATTACAACTCATCTACAGAAAACATTAGTTTTCAATAAACTAAAAGAACAAGCTGGATTTAAAAATGGTTTTAGTACAGTAGATCATATCCAAGTATTGAAAGAAGTTATAGAAAGGCCCAATGAATATGAGTTGCCATTATGCTTTGAATTTGTAGATTATAAAAAGGTATTTGATTCTATATACATTTCTTAAGTGATTAAAGCATTGGATCATCAAGGTATAGATATACCCAGGATATTGTCATATTTTGAAGAATATTTATAAAAATGCAAAAGCAATAATTAGATTACATAATGATACTGGAAAAGCTAACATTAAGAAGGATGTAAGGCAGGGTGACTCCATATGTATAAAACTTGTTAAAACAGTGCTGCAAGAAGTATTTGTGGATTAAAATGGGAAGCTAAAAGAGTAAAAGTAAATGGAGATTATTTAAGTCATTTAGATTTTGCAGATGATGAAGTTGTTTTTTCAAATAATGCTTTAGAACTTTAGGAAATGTTGCAAGAGTTATCAGATAAAAGTAAGAAAGTAGGACTAAAAATAAATGTTAAAAAGACTAAAATAATGTTCAAAGGATGAAAATAATGATTGATTATAATTAGAAGTTAACAACTACAAAAACCATGGTCAAATTATTACTACATATGGAGACCTAATGGATGAAATTAATCATAGAATTAATCTTGGTTTGGGGTGCTTTTGGCAGAAATAACTTGATATTAAAAGGAAATATGTCTATGAATTTGAAAAGGAAGGTTTTTAATAAACATGTTTTACTAGTTCTTACTTATGGATCTGAGACATGAACACTTAATAGAAGAGCAATATGGAGACTCCAGACCATTCAAAGAAGTATGGAGAGATGCATGTTAGGAGTAACAAGAAAAAATCAAAAACACATTAATGGGTAAGACAACAAAAAGGTGTTACTGACATCATTGAAAGGATTAGAAGACTGAAGTGGCATTGATATGGAAAAATTTCTAGAAGAGATGACAATATATAAGCAATTGAAATCATAAACTGGATTTCAAGAGATTGTAAAAGACCCAGAAAGAGATCACGTGAGATAGATGGATGAAATAAAAAAGTGTGCAGGGGTGATGTGGAGAAGAGAGACTGAATATCAGAGAAGATGAATTGAACTTGGAGAGACCTTCACCTTGCACTGTATTGGCAATGGTTGACAATGATAATGATGATAAATATGAATTTCTCTCTAATATTTAATTTTTTGATCATTTTAAAATGTAAAATAAAGTATATGCAAGTTATGAATGATTATTAATAATTATATAAATTTGATATATGGATTTAACTTACACATAGGATATATTATCTTCAAGTTTTGAATAAGATTATATTCAAAGGCTTAAAAAAATCATACCTTAGACTACGATAACCTTCTAACATCCTTAAATTTCAATTATGATCTTCAGCTAGAATGTGTCTGGATATTGAGACTATTTTAGTCTCTTCTTTGTTCTGTTTTTTCTTTTTTTAAGTTTCTAATTCATTCTTTAAAGTAATCACAGTCTCAGCATGCATTAATATATTATTACTTTTAACTGTGCACATGGCATTACACCTTTTTACTCCAGAAGACTTCAAGTATCTCTAGAGTATCCCACATAATATTTTAGATAATTATCATAAATGGTAATGATTGTTTTTATTGGTATATTTGGACATCATCTAACTCCTGATCATCCAAAAAGCTTTCAAAGTTAATCTAAATATTTACAGATTTTGATTCATTTACTGTACTTTGATAAAGTTTATTGCATCTGCAATAGTGAATTATGCCCAACATTCTACTAATTAAGCACAAAAATTGATACCAAGATCTGATCAAATCTGAGTAAACACTAGACAGGTGTGTATGTAGTCTTGTCATAATGAATGTCTTAATAAATCAAGACATTAAAGCAATGCCAGAGTATCTGAAGGCAAAAATACAATCTCTACATTTTTATAATAGATTCACAATGACCCAAGTTTATTGTCTAATAACATCAGGACTTTCAATTTAATTTTTTCCCTCAGATATTTGTTTACTTCAGGAATAAAACAATTGTAAATCCATTCAATAAATAATATGTTTGCAAACCAGGCTTTTTTATACATGGGCAGGGATTCCTAAACTTAAAAATAATAACCAGATTTTATCTAACAACTTAGCATTGCCATGTAGCATTAAATATAGTCTGTTTTTCATGACTTAAAATCTTCCACCTGTTATTCCACTTAATGAATATATTATGTTTTGGTATTTTTTGCCTGAACAACCTAGTTTTATCATAAATGAATACTTGTTCTAGTCAATATCTTTTTTATTCAATATTTTTTTCAATTCTAATAAAATGTAACAGCAGCATTATTACCAGAAAATGTAAACTTTCCAATTATATTGAATTTTTTATGACTGTCATGATTTTAGAATCCATACAGTTATTTCCTTCTTGCACAGACTGGCTTGGAATTGTGTTCCAGATTCTCTGCTAAATTCTTCATTACAGACAGAAGCCATTCTGGTTCAACAGAAGTCTGTCAATAGAAAAATTCTTAAGATTCATTATCATTTAACTATATATTTAAGACCTTTTCATTTTAACAAAAAATTATTCCATACCTTGGTTATAACTTTAACTGTTTTGAGAATGTAAGTGACAGTGGCTTGGATCTGCCTTTTTTTAATAATTATTCTGATTGATGACTCATTTATGGCCCACTTTAAAATATGATTTTTTTCATTAATAAATCAATAACTTTCATTTTATCACTCAATAAATGTATTTCATGAATCATCTTGGATTTATAGTCCATTTTAAAATGACAAAAAATAAATGCAAAGAGTGCTTAAATAATTATAGTATTCAAGTGAATTCATAAAGAAAATGTATGTAGTCAAGTGTTGTTAGCCAAGAGGTCATCGCAGCTACCTTGCAAGCAAGTAGTTGGTTGCCAGATGGTTGTGGGTTTGTGTCCCGGCCGATGCTTTGACATATGAAAAAAAAATGTAGGTCAACAAATTTATATTTGAGATTTTAGAATTTTATATTTAATAAAGATGTTCCAAGATAAAAAAAAATGGCAGCTACTGTATTGAGATTCATAAATAAGTTTGTGAATTTCACTATTTTTATTTTTTGTTTCTTTCTTTCTTTCTTTTTTTTGTAGTTTATATTTGTTTTTGAATATTGTATATTTGAAGCACTGTATATTAATGCTGTGTGTATTGTGGCTTTACTGTATTCGATCCTAGGAAACTAACTCCTGCAAGAGTTGGCTTTTCCCTGATGTATATATATGACATATAAACAATCAATAAAGTTTTTGTATATATCATTAAAAGAATTAACTAATGCATATTTAAATTTAAAAAATTTAAATTTTATAATAATTTTAATGTTGTGTCTTTTATAAACGACATATATCTTTTTTTTTTAACGAATTAAAAAAAAAACTATTTTAAAAATAAAATAGTAAACATCAGTTTTAGATAATAAAAAGAATATTCTTGCTTTTTTGAATATCAAGAACTAAATTAATTTTATTAGTTTTTTTTTAAAAATAAACAAATACAACTTTAGCATTATAAATTAAAAAGTACATTAAATCTTTATATATGTTTTCTTCTTTTAAGTATTTATGTTTATTATTAATTAATTTATTTTTTTATGAACCGCTTAGAATTTTTGAAATGTTAATAATCTGTTAGCACGAGCAAATCTTATACAAAGTTTTACCTTTTCTTTTCTAACAATCTTCAATAAAAAGATTTATATTTTATCTTATCTTTGTCTTTCTTCTCTTGATTAGCTTTATTAGTTTTAACCTTTTAACATTTAATTTGTAATATTTACTTTGAGTACAAACATATAGGATGATGTCCGCAACAAATAATTACACTACATTAAAAGTAAAACATTAAAATGGTGTGATAGGAAGTATTTATAAATTATATTAAAAATTATATGAATAGGTTATAGAATGATTAGAATTTGACAACTTGATGCAAACTATTAATGTCAGTAATAATATTTATTATTATAATTATGTGCACACATATTTTAATAAATTATTTTTCATCCATAATTCTTTATATATATTTTATTTCAAAATATAACATTTACCAAATGTACTCAGCCTATAAAGGCTATGTTTGTTTTTTTAATTGGTTGCTTAAACAAATGTTTTTAAAGATTTAATATATAGGGTATATGAGCACAGACTTTCACACGACCCACCACTTCTCCGTACTATCTCATAACACTGATACACTTGAACACATATATGTTGAAAAGATAAATAATCACCAATATACATATTTCATGCTAAACCAGCAATCATCAGTTGGTCCAGATTACCACCTCTACACATATATGCTATAAGTGATCAGATATATATTAAGATAGCCAAACCTCGTACTTTAATGGACAGGCTTCAATCTACTCCACTCTCCAACTCTTCAACCGTCCATCCAATTGAAAATCTGATGATGGAATGCTCAAAGGCCACTCTGAGGCTGAGATTCTTGTCACACCCATGTTGACTAAGGTCAATCTGACCCCTCATGAACAGGACATAATCCATTTAATACATCTACAAGGGATGGGCAGACACCTCTATTATGTAATAACTGAAACACACAGGCTTATTATATACCTGTGACTATATATGTAATATATAGGGTATATGAGCACAGACTTTCACACGACCCACCACTCTCCATACTATCTCATAACACTTATGTACTTGAACACATATATGTTGAAAAAATAAATAATCATCAATATTCGTATTTCATGCTAAACCAGCAATAATCAGTTGGTCCAGATTATCATCTCTACACATATATGCTATAAGTGCTCAGATATATATTACATAAATAAATGAGAGAAATTCACAATTGAAAATCTAAAAAAAAAAAGAAACTGTTTGGAACAACCAGTCTGTCTGGTACACTTCAGAAATGTACCCCAAACCCAAAGTACTAAAACATTTTATTAATAGTATACAAAACTATTAATAAAGCTAAATTAAATTTTTAAATATACCTGTTATATTTGATGTGTGATTCTGACAGCATTACGAACAACTACAAAAATTATGGTTTAATAATGATGGAATTATTTCCTTCGTATAAACTATGCTTTGTAATAAAAATTATGGATTATTAAATATAAAGGGTGGAATTACTTTTTTTTGCATAAAATGCTCATAATATAAATTATGGTTTAGTTAGGTATAGTCATTTATTTGTAAAAATAAATTTAAAGGTTTTTTTTTTTTTAATTTTCCAATGGGCAAACATAATAATTTTTTAATTGGTTATGAATTTGACATGTGATAGAATTACAGCAAAACATTCACATGGATTTTATATATAAGATAGGTATATGAGTTCATTATTACATCTAAATAGAAAACGCGGTTTAAAAAATGTGTATTAAATTAAGATTTAAAAGTTATTTTTAAACATAATTTATATTTTTAATAATCTATCTGTTGGTTTTTAAGATAAAATGGTGCTGATTGAATATATTTCTAAAAAAGATGATAATAGATGGATATTTGAAGTCTTGAACTGAATCCCAAAAGTTTGTAAAAGACCTAGAAAAAGACCACATACAGATAGGTAGATGAAATAAGGAGATTTTCTGGTATGAAATAGAGAAAAGAATTTAGAGACCGGAAAAACTGTATTAAACTTGAAGAGATCTTAATCTTATAGTGGATTAATAATGTTTGAAAATGATTATACTATTTTTAAAGTGAGACAGTTTTATATAAGGGCATATTATTTTTTATTGTATTTTTTATTCACATAATAAAGAGCTTATCCAGAAAAAGGAATATCTGTTTTATCTTTATTGATTAACCAATGTGTAATTAATAAAAATATTTTAATTTTCTAAATTAACCAATTAGAATTAATCTACAGTCACTAGCATGTTTTAAAAAATATTTAATTGGACGCAGTACAAATTTTCTCAAACTAAGATATTAAATTTGCCATCTTTCATTTAATATTATATTACTATATTTTATTGCAAAATGGAAATAAATATTACACATTATATTTTTTATTATTAATAAATAAATAAAACCAAAATAAAATTATACAAAAATATTAAAACTATTCATGGAATAAATAAGTTTGGAAACATTTCTACGATAATTTATAACTTAGATTCGCCACAAAAATCATCTAAATAAATTTTCAAATAATGACAACTTTATTGTGTCAACATCAATCTGTTCAGTGGATAAAAATGAATAGATTGGCACTGAAACAATAAAAAAGTATTATTTGCCAGTTTATTTAAAAAATTCTTTGTCTTTGTGAATCTGACTTGTGAAATATTATAGTGGTTCCATGAATTGGTTTATATTATCAGCATTACACATTTTATAATCTGTAATTTATTCACAGACTTATTGAAATTATTAGAGTAACAAATTTTATACTTCTTAATGCAAATAAGCCTTTTTCAGCCATGTTATACTATTTTTTCAGTATAATGTATATATTAGTGTAATTTTAAACAATATATACTTTATACTGAGGAAGGCAATAAAATAGTGCAAAACATCTTTTTTTGGTATTAAATAAGCAAATTTGTTGATATATATTTTAAGGTCTATTTATTTATCAATGAAAGGAAATTACTCTTCACATATCTGCTATTAGATTGATATTAAATTTACATGCATTTACCATCAATAAGTGTTTTAAAAGCATATTTGAATTACTTATGCTTAGAGCCTATTTTTATATAAACCATCCCTTACTGACTGTGCTTAAATATCAATCCAATGCACATGCATGAAGAATAATTTCCCTCTGCAAAATTAAATATATATAAATCATTAAATTATTTGGTACTTTCTGATTTTACCCCATGTTATTACTTGAGGGCACTTATTTTCAATAGTCAGAAATAATTATCCAGTTGCAGGGACTAATGTTTAATGAAGTAAATAATCTACATAGTTGTGACTTGTGAATTTTTAAATTTATTGTATAAAAATATGCAAATGGTATGCTATGCACAAGGATCAGCAATTTATTCTGACTGTTGAAAGGCCTATAAAACTGATGAATTAAGAAATGCAGGATTTGAACATTTTAAAGTTAATCATAGTTATAATTTTGTGGATCCTTCTATTTGGCACATATCCAAAGCATAGAAAGACCTTGGAGGTTAGTTAAATGGTGCAATAAAAGATAGAGAGGAATCACTCACAAACACATGGATTCCTATTTAGCTGAGTTCATGTTGCAGTGATTGCACCAAGAAGAATATTTATTTGTCACTATTTTAAAAGCCATTAACAAAGTGTAACTATTTTTTTATTACTTTCACTTTCATTGAATACTCCCGATTATGCTACATACTACCAATTTGTTAGTAAGTATTTATTTATTTATTTTTATTCTTTGACTAAATACCAAATTATTGTTTATTTCAGTATATTAGTTAGTACTTAAGTTTTTTGTTTTGTTTCTTACTTAATTAATCATTAGAATACAAAATTGTTGTTCGGTCTTTTTTATTTCGACATTCATTAAACATTAGTCCCTGCAACTGTATAATTATCTCCAATTATTGGAAATAAGTGCCCTCAAGTGGTGACATGGGGCAAAGTGAGAAAGTACCAATTATTTATTACATTATAAATACATATACATACAGAAATGCAACTTCTCTTTATAAAATTAGTAAATTAAAAGTTCATCATATTCACCTAAACACACACATACACACACACACACTTACAATAAAAGAAAGAAATAATGCCACTAAAGTCAAATTTTCAAAACATTTTACAATTCACATTATATTTAATAATTTCCTGAAAGATTGAAATTGTATAATAAGTCTACTTAATTGATTAATTTGTTATAGTACTTTAAAAAAATCAATAAGCAAAGTTTTATATCTTTTCAAAAGTTGTTATATTCAATGAAGGTTCTGACAATGCATACTGAATTCTAAATAATAATAGCATTTTAATGTTCATTGCAAATAATATACCAAAAACTATCAACTATTTAAACCCAAGCTATTACCCATTCACTAATATATATATAACATACAGTTTATTCAGAAATCTCTAAAAAAATTGAAAACATCAAAACTGCTTAAAGTTTATTAATTAAGTTACACAGTGATATTTAAATCTTTTTATTTCAAATAAAGAGTAGTCATTATTTATATTACTCATAATTTGTATTTGTTCCTTAATTATAAATATAAATAATTAGAGTTGAAAAAGGTTAAGAAATTAACTGAAAGTCCTTCTGTGGTTTATTATAGTTATATATAAATGGAAATAACTCCACCCACCCCCCCAAACTAGGTATAAGCTAATAATCATCCATCAATAACAAAAAAAAATAGTGGGATACCACCTATTTCATTATCTCTGGTGGTATTTAAACATACTTTTATTGATGTGTAATAATCCATAGCATGAATTAAGCATAGCAAGGATAAAGGGAGCATCTCATTTTTAACAACTATAATGGTTTGTTTTTTATGAATATAAATATAAATAATTATAGCTCAATACACATAAAATTGAAATGGAAGTAACTACAACCCTTCATGGTCTATATTTAATCTAGTGACCACTCCTCAATAAAAGAAAAGAATAGAATATCACCTATTCCTTCATAAGGCATTGATTTTATTCTATGAATGTTTAATAGTGATTACAGAATGGTTTACACTATAAATAAATCAGGCTAATGCTTTGCATCATAACATGTCAATAAATGTGTACTTAAATATTCCCATGACTAAAATAATAGTTGGTATCATTCTATTCTTTTGTTTGTTGATGAATAATTATTATACATAGCTCACAGAAAGTTATTTCTAATTCAATTTTAAAAGTAATTATATAATAATAAATATTTCAATATGCATATTATTTTTTAATGTTTAATGTTTTTGGGGAAAAAATTCAATACAAACCTAATATATATAAAAACTCCTGTAACATATTCTTATTCATTTATAGACTTATCAGAAATGTGATTGCAAATCTAATTTTCTTCAGGAAAATATATCTAGAAATGTTGAAATATAGCTTATTAGTCACTAATTTTTCTCTTTTTGACATGACTAACTTGAAAGCACTCCACTGGCAGTGTTATCTCCAATGAATTGATAATATAATCTTATTTTCATCGTTATTACAATCACCTGCATACTTAAACATGCATATACCATCCATTGGCCTATTACTATTGATTAACTCATTTATCTAAAATATTAATCTATTAATAATATCATTCTTGATGTTCAGTTTGTTTTTGCATAATAGTAAAATGACTCCTAATACAAAAATATGTATCTCACCTGTCTCTAATTTTAAGAGTTTGCAGGTTTTACTTACTAGCAAATTCTTTTATTCTCTCTATGCTTTTTCTTTGTTGGTCACATGATATATTGTAGATTTTATTTAATTGGAAAACATAATCATTTTTCTGTGTCTTCATGTAAAAACATTTTAAAATCAGCATCGTCTTTCATTTTAACAGACTTTTCTTCAAACATAACACATAAGAGGAATATTTTTTCTATTAATATAAGGGACAAACATTTTGGACATTTTTCAAACGAATATTTGGTTACATATCATTTTCATGAAGCAAAAATTTTCAAAACCTAAGAAAAATCCCCCACATCTTTCATTTATTTACATTTAGAATATAATAAAATTTGAATTCTAACCTTTATATTGGTGTAGCTCAATATTTCTATAATTTCCCCATCTTCATAACTAAAAACTTTTAGTAAACAAAAGGTACTATTCTTGCTTATAGACTAAATTTTTATACAGAAAACAAATAATTATAGTGATAAGCATGAAAATAAAATTGTCTTCAAAGTGAATATTTTAAATTCTAAATCTTTATGTTAAATAGTCAATTTATTTTTCCTAAGATAAAGTCATCCAGTACCCATTTAGCTTACCTTAAGAAATATTTTTAGCTGTCTCAATACATAATATTATAAATTTATTGCATATTAATATTTTGATATACTGGATAAATTGGATATTTATTCAATGATTTTTTTTTAAGTTTGGGAATATATAGAGTCAAATGCTTTTTATAATCTACAAATCCAATGTAAAACATCAAAATATTCTCATTGAAATTTTTCGTAAACAAATATGACTTCTTGATGGATATGTTTTTTATGTCACTTATTATCAATATGGCATGACTTAACTGAACTTACATTTTACAAGTTGATGTTACATTTTCTGTACATGGTATTAGAGTTAATTAGAGATGAAAGATATGACGGATATGTATTACCAACATCTACTTCTACAAAATTCCATATTGTGTAAATAGTCTTGCCTCTGACAATGGAATGGACTTTCTGAGCATTATAATATAATTAATTATATATTACACTTTGCTTAATCTTATAATTACAGATATCCAAGTTATTATGAACCTAACAGTATATACTTTTATTAAAACAGGCAAAACTCTCCATACAGTAGTGCCACTCAGTGCAAGCCAGAGTAATCAATAAATGCCAAAAATCTTGGGCATAAAATCCCTATAGGCACTACATAGGGATTTTATGCACAAACTTTCTGGCATTCATTGATTACCCTGGCTTGCACTGAGTGGCAATACTGTATGGGGAGTTTTTGCCTGTTTTAATAACAGTTATGAGCAAGCATAAGAAATGGTGATCATGTGATGTTCAGTAGTCTATAGTCTTCACTTAAAAGCCCTGACATTTCAAGTAACTCAAAATCCATACCAAATAATAATTTCCAGCAATTTGAAATGAAGCATGTTTGAAGTAATTTAAAATGTAAATACAGTCGAGCTTAATTTCCCTGATTTGTAAGATACAATTGTATAAAAGATCAAAGTTGAATCCTTCACTTTCTTTGAGTATTATTTTCAGTGTAATTTCTCCAGTAATTTCAATTATTATGAAATTATCCAATTAAATTATTATTCCTTTTGTGATTAATATCTATTTTTTTGTCACAACTGTTCTATCCAAATGCTTAATTTTTCAACTGACTCCTAAATAGTTTTTAATTCATTAGTTTCCCTAAGACTTATAGATGATATTCTAGCTGTAGTCTCTAACATATGTAAAGCAATTAGGGAGTTTGCTGCTAAATTTTGGAATCTATTCTTAACTGACATTGGAAAAACGTAAGTTATTAGATATCCTATTGGTATCTACAGTGGTTTTAATTATTTCTTCCATGATGAGACTAGATTATCTTATAAAGGTAGTTGAACATATCTTATTTAAATTAGTCTTTGCCATTTTATTAAAACCTCTTATATGGCAAAGACTAATTTAAATAATTTTCAGAGCAACTTTTATCAAACTTCTAATTTTCGAAAATGGAGTTATACAATAAGACTTTATTTTTCTAGAAATAATCAGAAAAAAAAAAATCTTCAGTGCTGCGTTTAATTGTAGCTTTCCAATATATTCTATTCTCAACTATATCTTCCCAACAAAATAATTAATATTGCAAGCCAGAAAGTACATTACTAAACCTTATTATCCCTTGCTATTTAGTAGCGTAAAGGTTATTGTCTTCACCTGAAGTAAGCTATATAGTTTACCTTTTATCTATATAATCTTGTTATTTCATTATTTAATCTACTTCTGTTTATTTATTTATTAATGCAGAAAAAAATTCTATATTTAAATTTCATTTAATCAATTTTTTTATTTTCTATTGCTTTTAATTTTGACAGTAAATTAATTTACTGTAAAATTTACTTCATTTACTGATTCAGTGAATTCATATTCACATTTTTAAAATCAGCATCACTGAATTATATATTGTTTTTCATATTTTTAATAAAAAGTAATTTCTCCAAATCAAGTTTATAAACTAAGAATATATCTTTGCATTTATTACTACTTAAATGAGAGAAAAAAAAACCATTTTCTTTTTTTTTATAAATAAACACAAAAATTTCAAATATTTCTAAAACTAAAGAAAACGCAGCAAGGTTACAAAAAGTTTCCATTTGCAAAAAGTAAATAATAATACTTTAATAACAGTAAAATGAAAAAAAAAACATATTTTCTTCTATGTGAGGTTACAACTCATATGATAAGGTTAAAAATAGGATATGATAAATGGTATTCAAAGAAAAAAGTTTGATGATGTTTATTATCTTGTTACAAATCTTCGAGTGTACACAAAGTTTAACTCATCATTTTACTCGGTAAATGTTGATTCACATGCTATAACTGAAAAATTGGAAACCTCTATGGACACATCATCCCCCCATCCAAAGAAGGAGAAAGCCAGTGCCTAGAACAATCCCCTTATAGTCCCAGGACCTCCCAACCCCCAGATTCTCCCATCTAGATAGCAAAGATGAGTAAAACAGTGGTCCCAATCTAAGATAGTTGTTGATTTACACAATGCAATACAAAATTCCAATCACCATAAATAACATCATCCCCATGACCCCAGAAATGAAATTTTTTTTGCCAGTAATGATCTCCTCACACCCTCATCCCAGCTGGCCCGAAAAGTAGGAGTTAGACCCTAGGGATCCTCCCAACAATGTGAAGTATGGCCTCCTTTCTCCTTTCAAAGCAACATGCAAAATATTACTTGTATCTTGCAGACCTAAAATTGTTTCACTTAAACATGTTTAGCTCAGTGTTCCAATTATGGAATACATCATGATCTGCAATTGAGAGGCATATATATTTAAAAGTTTTGGGTTATGTCACCATATAATGTTTTTTTTAAATTTCCATGCATATTTTATGGTGTTATTTCTCTTGCATTTTATTAGGTTTTTCATTTTGCTAATTCTTTTAAAAATAAGTGATGAAAAACATTCTTTTCTTCCTCATTATTATTATGCTGCTAATATTTTACTGAAGATGCACTAATTCACATAATGTATAATATAGTGCATCTTATTTCCATATTTCCTATATGGCTTCTGATTCATTGACATCAAATTGGGAACTCCTACATTATTTTTTCAAAACATGTTAGTTATTAATAACAAATCGTTTTTTAAATCAATTGTCAATCCCTTTTAAATAATATTTCATATTTCAAAATGGGGAAAAAATAACTATAAATTGGACTTCAGGAATATTCAGCAGTTACAATTCACTTTGATAATTGATATTCTGTCATGATAAAAATTTAGTACAGCTCCAACATTATTAGAAAAAAAAAAAAAAATCCCCCCCCCCCAAAAAAAAAATAAATTCAGAAAATAATTAAGACATTCTTATAAATCATATTCCATTTTTATTGCATACACACATATATAAATAAAGGTTTTTTTTTGGGGGGGGGGGTTATGAGTGCATCCCTCATCCTAACTATTATAATGCACTCATCCATCAGTGCAAAAACTCATTTCAACTTTCTCTCATTCACTTTTAAAATACATTTATTAAACATAATAACATAGTAATATACAGTTAAACTTTATAAAAAATTACATAGCATTCAGAATGAAACTTGAAAAAGTCAATGTAGAGAAAAGGGTATCTTAATAAGACTAAGAGGAAAATAAAACTTTCACCCAAGTATCATCATGTAGACTCACAGGCGAAAGCAGAGAGTCTCGCTGCTTGACTTGGTCAAGAAGCTTGATAAAGACAGTTAGAGCTGAGTCCTGAGAATGACCAAAGATGAGCCTGCAATGTGTCAACCATAAAGAAAATGTTATAAAGAAAGATAATCTTATTACTGCAAAAGATCCCTTCTTGAGAGTATTAGAAACAGAAAGAGCATCCCTAAGATCCAGAGAGACATTTGCAACAATAAAGTCCCTAATCGACTTAAGAGCAGGACAAATATAGAAAATATGGTGTATTGTCTCATCATATAATCTACATAACTGACACTGAGATGAAATCCTAATGGTTGTTCACAAAATGCATGCATAGTCTAAGAGTGTGGTCTGATTTCCTGCATTGTTGGATAGTTGAAATCCTGGTATAATTGAAATAGTATGATTCACAAGATATTTGCAAATTTTGGTAATCACTATACTTCCGGAAATGACATGGGGAATTGAGTTTAAAATGACTGGAAAAAATACTAGAAAATTAAACTTTTAACTGATTTTCATGTTACAAATTTCAAAATAATGAGAATTGAGTTTTTATTGCATTTTTTATGAGATGTAAAGCTTTTTATATACAAATTATAAAGGGAAAAGATATTTTCTACCACTAAAAACATTATATAATAAGTATGGTAAACAGTAAAACAATTTTTACACAGATCATAGTATCTCTAGAAGTACAGTGGAAAATGTGATACTCATTAGGCATGTCAATTGCTGCATAGTGAAGGGCTTCATCCAATGACAAATGATTTTGGCTACATTTATATGAATAATATTGATTATACTACATTTGAACTTGAGACAGTTTGTCCAGTTCTTGACTAAAAGGTCTGTCATAAAAGTTTATATGTATCATATATTGTTTATAAAAAGCATAATAAAACAGTTTAAAAGTTTATGAAGATTTTAAAATGCATCAAATTTAAATATTATACACAGACTTATTAATAAATAGCCCACCGCAGATCAAAGATCTCCCTAAAAGCTTTCCATAAAAAACAGTGAAGAAAAACATGGTCCTATCTGGATTGCCAATTGCTAGGAAAAAGAATAAATTAGCCATTTGGAAAAAAAATCATGTTTTTTGAAAAGAACTTCACACAACTAATATTCAAACTCCAAATCATAAAAATAGCAGATAGATATACTATTTCTGCACTGTTTGACCATTGCATAGTTAACTACATAAACTGAAATGGTGAATATAAACATCTAAGTGTCAGTAGATGGAACATATTACAAAGTAAAGGGATACATCAAATCATTTTATTTGTATTGTATTTACTGTGAAATTGTTGGAAATCTGAACTTTTACTAGGTTACAGCAAAGGGAAGAACTTGTTCTAAATATTTAGAAGATTGAAGATTTTAAAAAAGTGAAATTAGATCATTAAAACTTAATTTCAACCACTAAACATTTTGATAAACAATTCCAAAATAGATTCCGTGGAGAAGACTCAGCTTAAACAGAGAAGCAAGATAACAAACTGTAATACCCAAAACCCAAACTGTAAAATTAAAGAAAACCTTCAAAAACCTTCCAAAATAACTAAAAATAGCATAGGAAATTAGGACCTGGTGCTGTTTGGGTAGACTTGGCAGCTGCCTTTGACTCATGGTGCCAGAAATACTACTATTCTTGCTAAGGCACAATGGAGTACCAATTGTCTATGTTACAATCATTTCTAATTTGTTGCTGAATAGGTCAATTCACACATCTCTAGATGGTTCCCTGGCCTCTGGTTTCAGACCACACCTGTCAATTACCCAGGAGTCCCCACTAAGCACCCTGTGTTTTATTATCTTCTTGGATCCCCTACTAGAAGAAGTGGAAAAAGAACTGCCAGGAGTCTATGTGCTGGCACTAAGGGAGGAGCTCCACCACATTTCATTCATGGATGATGTTACCATCTTTCCTCACTTTCTGAGAAATACTTGCCATGGATATACTGACAGGTATGCTGGCAGATTCAATCTGGCTATCAACCCAGACAAATCTGGCCATCAACCCAGACAAATCTGTGATCTAGAGAATCAGTAGGGGTGTTATAGTATCATCAAGGTATATGGAAAAACCACAGTAATTCCTTGGGTTCCTGGTTGCTCTCTCCAAAACAGTGATGAGGAGGGCCATCCAGCAGGATCTTTTGGAAAAGACCAAGAAGGTAACAAACTCCCTCTCAATGATCTCTTTGTCACTCCCAAGCAAGATGGCACTGTTAAACATGATGGTATTTCAGTGTTTCTGCAAATAAATTACTACTTGCTGATGTTCAAGATGATCAAGGGATTTCAGGATGCTATAAATTCAGCCTGCACCAAGATTATGTGGAAGAGGAAAACTGTATTCATTAGTCTGGCCAAGGTGCAGGGACTGTATGACCAGATGGACTTGGGTCTTCATGCTGTCAAGGTGTTTTTGTCCAAAAAGCACTTTCAATGCTCAGAGAAATCTACAGTAAAAGAGAACAGGATCAAAGTGAAGGTTTTGTAAAGCCTACAAATACACTGTCACCCATTCCCAGTAAAGGGTGTTAAAGAGCTATAAGACTAATTAAGAACTTTAATTTCAGTTACTGAGCAAATAAAAAAAACAAAGCAATCATATTGGGAGGTGTATAAGCTCCTTTTCCTAATCAAGACCAGATAACCACCTGATTTAAAACTGTCAGTGAAACAAATGCTCAAGAAGTCAAGATGGTGGTGGATAGGATCAAAGCTGGTTGATTTCATAATTGTTTAACTTGTCCTCTTTGCCCACCAATTACTTTTTGGTGATGCAAAGAGGATAGCATCAAATAAGCACCATATGTAAACTTTGTAATACACATGAAGAGACTCTAAACCACATCTTCTTTGCTTGTTCATACTTGGGATACACTAGAAACAAAGTGTTTCCTCTGGCAGTGGGAATGTTCTATCAATTTACAGAGCAATAAAAGAAGGAAAGAATGCAACTATCAGGCTAGAAGCATGCTTGCTACATGGTTTATGGATCACCAGGTGCCAACATATCTTCAGTCAAAGATATAATGATCCTTGGAACACTTATAAAAAATACTAATAAACCTGAAAAACAGAGATCGCCTACTTTTGCCAGAGCATCTCTTTGTGGACACATGGGCACAGATTACCATATCCGAGGATGAGACAACATCTCAGACTACTGCACTAAATAATACAATGACAATGCCACACAGATTGGTTGCAAAGCTTTGAACAGCAAAATGTAGCTATCTGCCACTATAAATATTTTTCTTAATAAAAAAAATAACAACATGGATATTAAAAAGTTTTCTTCTTTAGAGTCTGAGAAATAAATGAGTTTGTTTCTAATTCAAAACACATTCTAGCATCATATGTATATATTATTTAATTAGTAGTTGAGTTATTAATATTATTTTGTTTTTAGTAACGAATCAATATATTTATAATTTTAGTATTCTTTCATAATTCTCAAAATAAAACATCGTTATACTGCTAAATATTTGAAAAATGTCACGATCATTTAAAACCCCTCCTTTCCATTATTTCTGAGATTTTTTAACACCTATTTACTTTTTTGAAACAGAAGCTACGCTACTGTAAACTATACCTAACATATGGTGAACAAATGTTTAGACTATGTCAAAACATTTTATCTACTTTATCCCCAAACAAGTTATTTTTAAAAGGTCATTATAATTTAATTTTTAAAAATTGTCTGACCTTTAGGTCAAACCAGTTAAAAATACATGTGTGTCAACTACATTGTATGTAAATCATCTTTATTATAAATCATATGCATTACAATCGATGTAAATATATATATATGAGGGGAAAAAGATAATTCGCAGTATAAACTAGGTTAACGTTAAAAGCCTACTATATATTTTAATTAAATACATTACGTATATAGTAAGAGCAAAAACAAACAAAAAAGCCCCTTAAACATGAATTTCATAAATCTAATATTAATTATTATTAGACTAACGACTACTCATAATATTTCATAACCATTCAAGTTTTATATGCTAACAAAAAGATATATTGATGTAAAATAGATAGTTTATATGAAAATATATTTTTAAAAAATATCGAAAAATTACTAAAATAAATAAGTGTATAATAAATTTCTCAAGAGATCATGTGATATTCTAATACTCACATAGAGTGAATGCTACAAACTCTATTCAATAGGCCAAACTAAGTTTTTTTTTTAGTTTCATCATATGCAAATCAAATTAAGAATCATCTATTGGGTTTAGCATTCCACTATTCTACTAAATCGTATAAAGCAATAAAAAATAGCTATATAACAAAAATGAAAAGAATACAATTATAATAAATAAAGAGAGAGAAAAAATACTGAAGAAAAAATTATAATGAAGAGTAAGAAATATGAAACATAAAATACAAATAAACTTTAAAAAATATTATAAAAATGTGGTTGTAAATACTATAAATAAAATTATATTAGAAAAACTTGAGATGATAAAGTAGATATTAATTGTTTATTGATCTCAAGTATAAATATTCTGGAACTGATATATTTCAAATGCAATTTAATTGCTGTAAAACTGCTGATACTTAAAAAGGAGGAAGACAAATGGTCCACT
The DNA here is from genome assembly GCA_028023455.1 of Epiperipatus broadwayi. Lineage (NCBI taxonomy): Eukaryota > Metazoa > Onychophora > Udeonychophora > Euonychophora > Peripatidae > Epiperipatus > Epiperipatus broadwayi. The sequence continues at coordinate 179,725 of JAQFVV010000219.1, read as the reverse complement.
GATAAAAATGGATACCAAATTTCAACAGCTTATAATACATGGTCAAATATATGAATATATATTGATATATATCAATTGATTAGTTGTTTAATAAATAAAAATCTCTTATTAGATTAGTTTTAATAAATTGAAGTAAACCAATCCTCACACATATATTATTTTACTATAAATTGACTTTTATCCTTGTTGTATTCATTTGTTGAGAAATAAACAGCTAGTTTATTAGAGACAATTTACTCCAGAAGTTTTCGCTTATTTTAGTTGAAAGTAAAAATAATTATAATGGAAAATAATTATAATTGAAAACAAGCTGTGGGGATTTATTTTAATTGAAGATAAAAATAACTAATTAAAGTTAAGAACAATCAAAATGGAGTTGGAAAACACGCGATTAAGTTTTCGGAATGTAGCAGATAAGACTTAACAAAAGAACTCAGAGGGAAATATAAATGGCTAGTGGAAAACATCGTGCTCTTGTTACAGTTTTGTTAACAGATGAAGTTGGATATGTAAAGCTGTTAAGAGCTATTTGTGGCACAATGGTTAAGAGTTGTTGCAGACTAATTTCATATATTTTAGCTATAATTGTTTGTACTCGTTTATGTTATCGATCGGATTGTAAGTGTTTTTCTACCCCTCTGAAAAACTTAGGGGCGAAGACATTACAAGATTGGCGCAGTCGACAATCCTAAGCAAAGATTTTAAAGAACAATTGAATTCACTTGCCCTTCAACTTTATATATAAGCCGACTTTTTCCTACCATGCATTATTCAAGGCTAGAGTCTATTATATGCCTGATTTTTTAAAACAATTTTCAAATTGTACAAGCCAGGAATAATGCACAGTAGGCAAAGATTGGCCTATGTATAGATAAGCTTGAATGACAAGTGAATTCATTGTTCTTTAAAATCTTAACTTACAGATGAACATCTTCATTTGACCATCAAACTTATCTCTATATAGGCCAACCTTTGTCTACTATGCATTATTCAAGGCTTGTACAATTTGAACATTGTTTAAAAAAATCAGTCATATAATAGAATCAAGCTGTGAATAATGCATGGTAGGCAAAGGTTGGCTTATATATAGATAAGCTTGAAAGACAAGTGAATTTATTTGTTCTTTAAAATCTTTGTGAGTGCAAGTCAATTTACATTAAAACAGTGCATGTGTGAAAATTGATTTACTTCCAAATATATTATAATAAATACTGGTGCTGTATAAAAATAAATATTTAGCAATGTATTTAGATTAGTTTCATAAATTTAATAAAATTTGTAATAAGAACATTTCTCTCAATAAAAATAGCCAATAATTCTTGAGTTTTTGCATAGAAAATAAGATAATTTATGGTAATGGGAAATGATGTATGAATCTAATTTACAGTCTTATTAAAAAGTATTTATTTAATACAGTTTTTGATTTTAGATCATAAATATGCATGAAATACGTATATTGAAAATCATTTATCTCAATCACATGTATGTGATCATGTGTATAGGTTATATAACATGGTTAGTGCATAGTTTGTAGGAAGCTTGAAATCTTCTTTCTAATTACATTAAATTTAGTATAAACAATATAGTATATCTGAATATTAAATATTAAGCCAATAAACATCACATGACCTCCTCCTCTTATGCTTGTGTATAACTATTGTTATACACAAGATCTAGATGCAGTGTTCTCAGATCCAAGGCTCCTCACTGATGAAGACCATAGCCAGAAACTAGTCTGAGGATATTGGATGAGTAGGCACTAGATGGGGATTTTATGCACAAGCCTTCTGGCATCCATTGATTACTCTAGCTTGCTATATGTGGCAATATATATAGTGAGTTTTGCCTGTTTTAATATTAAATATTACATGTTTTTTTAAAAAATAACTTAGTGTAGATAGTACTATATAGATTTATATTAAAAAATTACTCCAATAACATGAATTCGATTATTTATTTGTTAAATTGAATTTTAAGCTTATATTATCTTATGAAAAATATTAAAAACGGATGTTGAGACTCTTTACTGGGTATCAGTCTATAACATTGCTGGGGGTCATGTAATTTTGAGAAGTTCTCATGTTGGATAATACATTTTTAATTAAAAAAACGAAAACTTAAATATTATTAAAAAATACATGAAAACTGCTCAACTCATGATTGTGTGTCTGCCATTTTTGTGTTTAAACACTTTCTTCTTTATATTTCAATCTGCTTTGTATAAACAGCGAGCACATCATAACAGCACTTTGCTTATATTGTTTTTATTTGTCTTGTTAACTCTCAGATATTCTTTTTCATGTTAGTATCCTCCTAAAATTGATGCATGATACTTTGTTCTTGAATGTACACATTTTCTAAAACAGGCTAAAAAAGTTGTAATTGCTAATCAACAGATTTATTAAGAACCAAGTATAATTATACATTTTTAGTTAATATGCAGTTTTTTTAAAGATCTTGTATGTAATCGTAGGTTCTGAAATATATCGTAAAAATATATATTTGCATATGGGAAAATGATTTTTATTATTACTATTCTTATATGCTTATAAAATGGGGATTACAAATATAAAAAGATTACACACTACTGGTTTATATACTAACTAATCTAAGAAAACTATTTACAGTCATAATTTTTGTATAATTATTGTATTCTTAAAAAAAAGTAAATCCTTTATTTCAAACTATGATGATTAATAATTTGAGATATATATTTTGAAATATGAGACCTAGTTTTTTTACATAATTACATCAATCCCTAAAAACATTAATTAATATTTTTAGATTTTACAAAAATATTTTATAATACTGCTAATATTTTTTGTCATGTTAGTGAATAAAAAGCAGATAACTTATTTATAAAGTTTTTACACACCCATTCTGCAAAGCAATGACGTCAAACCATTTATATTATTTACTTTCTTCCAAATAGAAATATTGGATCCAAATTTCAATATTAATTTAGAAAAAAATCTCAAATTGATTTTTGCATTAAAATTACATAAAGCCCATATTTTTATGGTGAGAGTTGACATACTTTCTTTTCAAATAATGTGATAAGCATTCATTCAAACTTTATAGCACATGATCTATCTTGTTATGACTGAAGTCAGTCAGAAAAGGTTGGTATTTTTTTAAGTTAAAGTTTTACATGGCATTTTCTTTTTGAAAGTCTCACTTTACATTTGTGTAAACATGAGGAGATTTGACATCACTCTAAATCGGTTACCTTTTGTAGTACATATGAGAATTTGCACTCATTGTAAACAAAGATGTGATGTGATGTATTATGGCTTCTCCTTAAACGAAGTCAAGAATATCTCAGCAATTAAGCCCAGATAAACCTGTTAGCCGCTTTCTTTTACATTCCCCACTCTAAATTTACCCATAATCTGCTCTATCCCATTTCCACAACATAATTTTTGTCAACTCTATAACCTTTATATCTAAATCCCCCTTATCTTTTCCCAAACCTAACATAAAAACCAATAATTCACTCTCTTGAATTATTTTACAAGTAAAAAATCAATAAAAATAACCAAATATGTCAAACAAAATCAAAGCACTGCCTTCTCTTCTTTCTTATTGGCTGTTTAAATTTTGACAACAAAGAAAATGGCTGCCAAAAAGTAAAGAGTTACGAACAGTTTTTGTTTTATTTTGAAAATGATAAATGAATGTTTTAGATCATTTTAACAGTATTTTTTGATGAATTATAAATTATTTTAATAAAATAGTGCTAAAAAAATTATTTTAGAAAAATAGTTAAGATTTTAGCAAGAGTTATTTATTTATTGCAAAGTGGGAAGAAATCATGACATCAGCAAATCTTTTTTTTTGGTTGGCGATTGACATTCCTTTTAATTTCAGCTGCTATCGAATATTTTTCAAATTATAAATCAAAATTTATTTTTGAAAAAAACTTTCGTTCACTTTCATAATCTGACAAATTATTAATATACTTTTTACAAATGAAACTAAAGTGAATATAATATTAAAAGGTGAATACATTTTGACAATTGACTTTGTCTTCAGTTTGTGAATTGGCCAATTAAAAGTTTTGATTTTTACCTCACATGGCCAATAATATAATCTGCGGTTAAAAGGTTAAATGAATGCAAACTAAAATAAGTTGTTCATCTCTCTATTATTTCTGATTTTAATAGTTCTTTTGCTTTGAACTCAGACTAACAATATTAAGATAGTAGTAAATTGTGGTGAGATTAAAATAAAATATGTAGCTCATCAAATATTTTATAACCTAGAAAGGTGCAAATGCAATTACTTCATATGTTTAGTTCAAATAAACAATTCACATTGTTTTAAAACTAAAAATTGCTTTTGAAGATCAGGATAGGAAATAAGAAATTAATGTGGGATAGGCAAAATAAGAGTCATAGATCACATGACCATATTCTCTTAAGCTTGTAAGTTATAAACAATGAGGATTTCCAAATTCTCAACAATCTTTGTAATAAATGCTTAGCCAGTGAAAGCATTTAAAATATCTGCCAGGAACCCGCCCCCAACCTCTGACCATGGTTATATGCTTTGGCACTTCTCAGAGAGGTGCCAAGGTAGGTTCAGTCACTAGATCTAAACATATCAACCCAAAGTTACTGAACCAATAGTAAAAAAAATAAAGTATTTGTGCAAAAAAGTTCTTTCTTTTTGGTGAGTTAACTGATTAATAGTATGATAAATAAATCTAATTCAAATCTTCTATTTAAACAATTAAGTATAAACTGTCCAGTGCATCTTGAAGCAGTTGTAAAGTAGCAGAGTCCATATTTTCCAGTCCATAGTTCATTGCACAGATGTATCACTTTAAGTACTATAAACTCTTGAGCAATATACCATTTAATTAGTTTCTTAACATTCATTTTCTAATGCACTATTAATAATGTGTTTAATTAAAATATTACTGGCAGTTTCAATTGATGAATAGCCTTCTTCAGGTTGCTTTAATAAGTAAATATTTTTTCCAATAATTCAAAATTTTGTAGGCAATATTAGTCATAGTTTTTACTTTTGAAAAGATGTATTTTTTTAAGTTACTACATGCACAAAATTTTATTTATAATTTTAAAAATATACATAAAAATTTTTAATATTGTTTTTAATTGGATTAAACCATACATGTGATTTTATTGGCAAATTTAATTCTAAAAAAGCTGTCTTTTTTTTTTAATGGAAATTTTTGCATTGAAACAAATTTCTTAAGTACAGCTTTGTCCACCAGTCCACAATCTTGAGATTCAATTGTAAACTAATTAAAATTTTGTAAATATATATTATTTGCTAACATGGCAGCAAGCATATTTTGTCTTGTGGTATCTTCATTAAGTTTCAATTTGAAAAAATAAAGCTGCAATACAGAATAGTGTCTTGATAGTTTTCAAAAATTGAAATATTCATTTATAATGGCCTTAAAGTGCAAAGCTAGTGATCACAACAATTTTTCCAAAATTAAAATAAGCCATTAAGTGCTTCTGTTACATGAGAAAATAAATTACTTTGTCCAGAATTATTCAATAAGAATGACTTCACAACTTATAAAATTAACAAAAAGGAAAAAAAGAAATTTATGCCAGGATTACTTATACTTTTAAAAAAGTTAAAGTTACATTCACGGACATGATAAACATTTAATAAGGATTTATAAAGCATTGAATTTTTGAATAAAAAATATGAATAAAAAATGTTCTGTTACATAGTTATATACTGATATAGTGAACTTTGATTCTGGCACAAGTGAGGTTTCTATAGGATATTGAAAGAATAATATCAAATGATGGCTGCATAAGTTCAAAAACTACTACTAGTTTAAAAAATATTAAAATTGCAGAAAAATGTTTCTGATCATAATAAAGCTGTCACACCATATTTTCAGCAGAATAGAAAAAAATTGTTGAAGAAACATTTTTTTCTGAAAAAGTTGTGAAAATCTAATGTATATATACAAAATGGTAAAGCAGGTAAAATGCTTTAACGAGAAAAAGAATTGATTAATGTTGATGCTATATGACAATGGTGCATGTCATATAATCAAGCCACAATATTTATTGATATAATTATCTCTTTCAAGAATAAAAATAAAAAATGAACCTATTTATGGTAAAAGTAGGTGATGGCAGTTCTATTTATTGGATGTTTCCTGAAAATTTCAAAATTAAAAATTACTGAAATAGAAAAGGTTGAGTTCAAATTCTGTTAATCACAAGTCAGTGCACCTGATTATCCTAAATATTTTTTCTGTGAAGATAAAAAACATCAAGTTGGTCTTTTACCTCCAAGTATTGTTTCACTGGTGCAATCTTTTGGCTACAACATTATGCATCAAGACCACAACATTCTCCTAGTATTCCATCAATGTTTATTTAATACTGTGAGGCCTTGATTATATGCTGCACTAATATAAACCACTTCAATTATATAATATCCCTACAAAAATGTATATGGCTACCTATTTTTTTTATCTAGGGGGTATCATATGGAATCACATTCATTAAGAAACATTTCTTTAACTTAAATTGAAAACTCTTGCATTTTATTAACTTTTACAAATTCAATGTGTATAGTTTTTTATTATAAATTGTTTTTTAAGCATAAAGCTAAAAATTTTATAAAATGTAATAAAATAAATGAAATGTCTTTCTTAAGCAATAAAATAAAGGTTATCAATTTAGTATTGTATTAGAAAGGTCAAAGTTTAAAGATTTTAAACAATAACCTGAAATGGGTAATCGAAAGAAAGAGTAAATATAATTTTTTTTAAAGTAATACAGACTTAAAAACACCAAAACCACTAGAGTGATTATAACCTGATGATAACAAGACTGCTAAGTGTATATATGCAATTCAGTAAACAGTATGAATTCTATTGCAATCAGAGTTCATCATTAAAATGGGCTACTTATGTAATGTATGATATACATGAATGGCATGAGTTAAAATATTGCAGATATTGTGGTTCTATTGAAAATCATATACCATTGTGAATTAAATCACATTTATTAAAAGATTCAATAGATGAATTAAAAGAAGGGTGTTAATGAATTATTGGAGAGCTACATAAAACATGAAAGATTTTAAACATTTTTTAAAATATTGATGAAGAATTAAAAAAATTATTTGGGCAAAATGAGAAATTTGGAAAGATAGAGTTGTGGATATGGCTGATAAAAAGTTACACAAATTAATCATTAATATTACTTATATTTTTTCATATTTATACTCCTCTATATATTGAAAATAAAATAATTACTTATTAAAATTAATCAGTTCAACTTGCTTTCTTTTATAATTTTATTATAATTTTTACTATGATGATACTGTGATATCATGATCCACAACCTAAACATTATTATATCAAAGCTCAACTTATTATTTTGATGCTTGAACATCATATGATCTTCCATGTGATCACCCAAGCAGTAGCCATTTCATTATTTATTTTTACTTATTATGATTATTATTGCTTTTTGATGATAAAATAATCACTTCATAATTTAATGTCAATTTTTTAGTCATAAAATAAGTAAATAATAATCAAAGGACTTTAAGACTTGGGGGGTTCATAAGAAGTATGAATACCAAAACTGCCAGAACTAAAATCTATCCAAAGACTCTTTGCTCCAGAGACTCACACTTTACAACTGCACTTAACCATGCAGGGCAATAAAATAAATGATTGAATGATATTCAGTAGTTCAAAATGATTTGAACATGACATCTAAAATGTTTAACAATCACAATAATAATATTTTGAATATTTTAAGCATTAGAAAGGATTAAAATGATCATCCTTAAATAAATATTCTCCAGAACCTATATATGAATACATCAATAAAATGTCTATATCTCAGATCCATACAATAAAGTCCGGAAAATAATAGTCAAATATTCAATTAATTTAGATGAACTTCAATATAATAAGTTAATGGCTTTATTACTCAAGAAGTTAAAGCACCGGAAGAGGAAACTACCTATAATATATGGAACTGGAGCTCCAATGTCCTTCCATTGCAGAACAGATGAACTGCTTATATAACTATAGTGAAATATTCCATTGCATAACTTTTTTAATCAAGTCTGAGTTATATCTTAATTTCTAAGTCTATTTTTTTCTTTTTCATGTGTCATAGCATCAGCCAGGAAGCGAACCCGCTAACCCGGGACAACTGCTTGTAAGGCGGCTGTGCTGACCACTCGACCACCAACCCTATTTTTGATCTAAAAATCTGTCATGACATTTAAATTGGTTCATATTCTCAAGGTGACAATTATGCAAAATAAATTTTTCGGACACTCCCCTCCCCCCTCGCTATTTAATAGGTGCAAAATATTTCCTACATAGCAAAACGAACGTAAAGATGAATAGATACGATTTATCTTCAGCATCTCTACAATGCTAGTTGATAAATACTCGCTCAAGTATGCTGATGTGTACATATATAAAGGTACTGATTACTTTTATTTGTACGTTTACATAACTCGCAGTTAAATAAATTAATTATTTGAAAAACAAAAAAAATAGTTATATTTTTTTAAAAAATCATTTATTTCATAAGAAGAGGAAAAAATAATTACTTTGAAGAAAAAAAAATTAATTAATTTTTAAAAAAAAAAAAAAAGAATGTCTATCATTTGATTAAGTAAAGTTATATGTATATGGAAATAAACACATAAAAAAGGTAAAATAGATTTATTGGATAAAATAGTTCATTGCAGAGGAGTTTCTTTAACAGCTTGTTTTATAGAGGAACAGTAAAAAAAAGAGCTTTCCAATTAATAGGTGATGGTTTCATCAGTTTTTTAGTTTAACCTCTAGCTAAGAACAGCTAAATACCCATTTACTGACCAATATTGGAAAATTAGCTGAGTTAGTATTTACATAAAACTGAATATTTCTCAACACTGAATTATTATTTTCTAATAGAAAAATACTCATACTAGCAGAAGAGAGAGTCTTTGCGTTTTATTTTAAACATTTTATTCTTTTAGAAGTATAAGCAAAACAAAAGTAATAGTAGAGTCGTTGGAAGTGTTACAATTAATTACACAATGTCGCATACAATAGAAATATTTGCAAACATCAATAAGTAAAATGTTAAGAATATGATTACCAACTTTAAAAAATGTAATACATTTTAAATCTTCTTAATAAGAATTGAATAAAAATGAATAAAAGCTAGTCAAGCATTGATGGTCGAGTGGGCAGCACAGCTGCCTTACAAGCAGTTGTCCTAGGTGCGAGGGTTCGCTTTCCGGCCGATGCTTTGACATATGAAAAAAAAAATGAATAAAAGCTAATCCTTAGAAAAGAAAAAAAACATTTCTGTTATGAAACCTATAAATATTTGCTAAATGAAAATTGTTTAATTTGATATCAATTTTTTATTTTATTAATAGGAAATACTCAAAATTGTACAATTTACATCATTATCTAAAAGGCTTTACAAAAATGTTAAGACATCTTTTATACTTGTATACTGAATAGACAATAATAATAAAAAAATTGAATCGTTTATTAAGCGGAATTTCATAAAAAAAATTGAGCACAGTAAATGACAGTCCTAGGTTACGATCCACGGCTTTCTATGCCACAGTCTGACACTGGATAATTTGTGAAACTTGTATATATCCAACTAAAAAGTAATTATTCAAAATTACAAATATCATTAGTAATTTAAAACATCAAACATCATGCTTAAACAAACTGTTAACATAGAGACAAAACTTTCCATACAGTAGTACGATTCAGTGCAAACCAGATTAATCAATGGATGCAAGAAGGTTTGTGCATAAAATTCCTATCTACTCATTCCCAGCCTACTTTCTAGCTTGTGGCTTTCACCAATGAAGAGCCTTGGATCTGAGAGCTCCTTACTGATGAAAACCACAAGCAAGAAATTAGTCTGGGAATATTGGAAGAGTAGATACCAGATAAGGATTTTATGCACAAACCTTCTTGCATCATTGATTACCTTTGCCTTTGATTACTTTTGCCTTTATGTGATCACTAGAAATGTTACCATTTATATTCCATCATATGAAAAAGATTAAATCAAGATATTTTTCATATATATATATATCATTGAAAGCCAGTCAACACTTAGGCAATCTCCATATTAACTACAATCAATAATTTCAAACTGTTGTTAAGACAACCTCCTTTTAACAATAAAGGTGGAATCTCGCCTTTATTAATGGTCCAATAAATTTATACAGACAAATAATGATCGAAACTTGACCACAGATATTGAAATTATTAATTGAAATTATTAATACAAAGAAGTTTAAACAAACCTCTTTAAACAGGTAAACATAACCTGTTCTGAATGCATACTTCTAAATAGTCAATTATAATATTATATAGTGCAATTATAATTTTCAAATTGCACCCAAAGTATTACTTAAATAATAAGTGTAATAATGCTCAAGTCTAAATGTGTATATATACATGTAACAGATAATGACAATAAACAAATTTACAGAAGCAAGTGATACAACATAAAAATGAAAATCAGAATTCATTTTGTAGACAATACACTCTTTATACATAAAAATAAAGAACTACAAAGCTCATAAACATAAAAAATAGGCATTTAAAAACAAGAATAAAACAGAAATGTTGATAAAAAGAACACACCTATTAAATGTGCAAGTCTTAGAATAAATAACATACATTTGTAAAACTGAAAAATGAAAATTAGTTTTTCTTGACAAAAATAGTTTGAATCAGATAAAAGAAGGTAGCATTTATCAAAATTAAAGTATAATTACAAAAAAATTAAACAAAGACAAGTAAAACCTCTGTAAAGAGCTTCATATAATGTTAGTGCATCTCAGGCATAAAGTGTGAAGAAAGGTTGACAAGTGATGGAGAGTCAGTGTAACAAAAATCCTCAAACAAACTTGCAATTACAGAATATAAATAAAAGAAAAAAATATCAAATACTGTAAAACAAACTGTAAGCAGAATAAGAGTGGTAACAAACCACACCATTAAACATTTAATAATGATCTAAAATATTTTGATGAAGGCAAAATAAATAAGAGTTGATGAATTACATAGTTTTTATTAACAAAAGAAATACAGTAAAGAGCTCATAAAATGAGGCAAACATGATCATTAAATAAATATCAGTACAATTAAAACATGTTGCTTGTTAAAACATAGTCTGAGAAAAAGAAATGAAAAGCCTTTTATTAGGTGGAGGAACAAAAAAATATATAAAGATAAATAAAATGGATGAAAAGTTTAATTATTTTTGTTTATGACCCCTTATAACACTGATAATATTTGTATGACCCCTTATAACACTAATAATATTTATATGATCCCTTATAACACATAATATTTGTATGATTCCTTATAACACTCATAATATTTGTTTGATGAAATGGCCAAGATTACTTTATGAAGTATCTCAACAATTACTAAACAAGTTCTGTTTGTAGAATGTTTCATAATTTTCTGGAAAAAAAATATTAATTTAAATCAAAAATAAGATGAATAAATTTATCTTGTGTTAAAAAGGCATCTTTTTGTATTTGAAGGTGATCTTAAATTCTTAAAGTTTAAATGAATATGTGTTATGAAAAAAAAATCTCATTACTATTACCACCCATTTATTTTTGGTTGTTTTCTTTTGGGGTACCACAGTGATACATCAGAAATGTTATAAATATAGAGATGAACACTGTTATAACATTTTTAAGTGTACTGTGAAAATACAAAAGTTAGAATATTTCTACAATGAGGTAAACTTCTTATCTACTGCCAAATTATTATAATATAATATTGGAATTATCAAACATCCAACAATTCAGATATATAGTACTAATGTATTACATGTCTACTTATTTTTGTGCATGGACCATACTAACTTCATATCAAATTGGTGTTCAAAGTGATTTTTATTAATATTATATCTATATAAATCTGCATTTGTATTTTATTCATTTTGCTACATATTATAAAACAATAATGAATTACACATATTATATATAGATATAGAAGTGCTATTAGAAAAAAAAAACTAAACAATGTAGGGGCTGCTAAAGGTTGCATAATATGAAAAATTCTATCAAAAACTATATATTTGTTTAGATTAAAATATAGAGAGCATTTGATTCTCAACACTTACTATATTAATAAAATTTTCCTTCTTATACTGTAATGCCACTTATTGCATTCCTAACCAAATAAAATATGCTAATTATTAGAATAGAAATAAAGTTATTAAAATATGTAGTTATTGATCTGGTATCAGATCTAAACAACTATACAAGCAGTTCTAGATTCAAAACTTTTATGAATTTTTAAATTTCAAGCTAAAAGTTTGATTAATAGCAAACTAGTAATTAAAGATGGCTACCAGAAGCATAACTATATTGGCTGAAGCTGTTAATCCCAAGTATTTTATCATGAAAATAAAAATAAGAAACCATCCTGAGAGTGCTTATTAAATTGCATAATCATCTGGTAGATACCAATTAGTTAAACTTATAGCAAATAGTGCTAGAAATCAGAGAGAAGAAAACCTTTAATTTCTTTCTTTGAAATGTACACGAATACAATCAGGTGTAAGATTAAAATAAAGATGTGAGGTTATCAACAATAGTAAACTGAAAATGGAATTACCACCACTGAAATACTCATCTTTCATAAACCAATAATAAAATTTTACTTAACTTCTTAAATATAATGAAGTATTTATTTATACAGCGCTATGTTGATAAATTGTAAATGTAAATTAGCAATTAGGCTAATGCACATGCGCTTTACTGATAACTATACGTAAATAATACTAACATTCTCAAACACAAGATAAAGTCTTAAGAAAAGGTAAATTATTTCATTGAGTGGGGTTAAAAAACTTCAGAAAAAAAATGTTGGACCATTAAAAGTCATGTGATACAATAGTTGGCAGTGATGATTCTCATCCTAATGTAATAAGAAAAATGATGAACATTTTGTTGAAATTCCTTTGTACTTCAAGTTTTTTGATGTGGGGAAATGAATATTTTCATGGTAATAAAGGTGCTTTTAAAAATTCAGTGGACAATGTAATAATTGAAAAAAGAAGATAATTTCTTTATCAAACATCTATCAGGAAAAAAATTCCAAAGATATAATGGTCATGTTTTATTAGAAATATCTTACTGAGGGATGGCATGTAGATTGGTACTGCAAGGGTCAATGTAATTGATTATAACATTACTATGACCAATGTGAGATTGACTTAGGATGTAATAACCATATTTTTGATAAAATAATAATCGGGTTATTTCATTAGTCTGAAAATAATACAAATAGTGATATTGAATAGGTTCTTGTTCCCAAAGTTCAAACTACTTTCTCTGAAAGAGATACCAAATAATTCATTCTAATATTCTTGGCAAAAATATTATAATAAATAATTGAACAGTTTATGTTTGGAAGTTCATAAGAAAGTTAAGCAGCAAAAGTAATATAGCTGAACTGCAATCCATGAAAAACTTAAGATCCAGAATCTGGTATTAAATAATAGAATAATTTTTAAGACTTGGGAGATCATAAGAAGTTCAATCACCAAAGATGGGCTATAAACCATAAACTTTCATCTCAGAGTTCACTTCTCTACCATTGAACCAAACTATGTAGGGCAATCAGATATTTTACAACTGCAACAATCATAAGTAAGCTTGTGGTTAAGACCTGTAGAGGTCCATACCTTTGCATTTTCAACTGCACATGCTTTACATTTAATGCCTTAGAAAATATTACTTATGTAATCAATGTGCATTAAATAAATTTATAATTACAAAATAACAAGAATATTTGGCATACTAAATGAAAAATTTAGTGAATTAGTTTCATACCAAATGAAGAAATCTGAGACTTTCAAAACATGTCAGAATCTTTAATATCAAAGCTAATATTAATTCAATATTTTCATTTTGTTATGTTAATCAGATGACAAAGATGTATTGACATAATTTTCATTTATCTTTTTATTTTGCAACTTGCACTAAAAACATAATTAATATTTTAGAAAAGGGACTAACTATAGAAACAGAATAAAGTTCTGATATATATATTTAACTCTCTCATGACCGAGTAAAGCATTATTATTTTTAAAATATATAACTCTAATGAGACCTGGCCATCACAGGTACTCGTGGCATGACATAATATAAGTATAAGCTTATATTAGAGCTAAAATTTTAACACAATATTGGTAGGAGTCGAGCTCACTTAAACAATATTTATGATTAACAATGTCATGGAGTTAATTTCAATCAATTTTCTTCTAAAAGATTACACATCATGAGAAATAATTAATCGTTTAGATAATTATATATTTAAACGTAAAATTCCATTTTATTAAGCATTAAACATATAAATATTTTTTTAAAAAAATAGTTTTGTATTGTAATATATGGGTAAATACTTGTGATAAAATTTTATTTTTTTCCAAAATTTGGCTTGGATATATGAACAATACGAAAAATAAAAGAAAATATTTATGCCAAAAGAGAAAGAGAAAACACATTACATTTTAAACAATTTCCATTTTTAAAAAAAGTTAAAAACAATTTTTTGCTATGAATAATAACATAAAAATAGGCATTCAATTTTAAACATTGTCTTTTTTTTCACAGGCATGCCCTGCTAAAAAAATATTTATGTTTAAATTCAAATAATTTCAAAAATCATTCCAAAATAGGAAAATACCATTTACATTTGATTTTTTTATGATTAAAATTGTAATGATATTATATCTGCATAATAATTTGACAAAAAATGTAAACAATTTTTAAATAAAATTTAATATTGTTTAAAGAAGAAACAAAAAAAACCAGGTGAACCCTCATAATTAAGTATGTAAAATTTCTACTGATTGTTACCTTTGGCAGAATAACATAGTTGGTTAGAGCATCAACTTATTCTAAATCTAAAGATCTTTAGTTCAATTCTTGAGCTAAAACTGTCACTGGTCAAGCCAGCAATGTTACTTAAACCTTATTATATACTAACTTATGTATTATCACCAGTAGTGGAATGTATTTGGAAAAATATTATTCTTAAATAAAGTTTTCAACATTCAAACACATAGTGATGTGATGTGATGCACTGTAGCTTCTCCTTAAACAAAGTCAAGAATCTATCAGCAACTATGCCCAGAGAAACATGTTAGTTACTTTATTTTACATTCTCTAGTCTAAGTTATCCTATATTCTGCTCCATCCCATTTCCACAACATAATCTTTGTCAACTCTACGGCCTTTATATCTAAATCCCCCTTATTTTTTCTCAAACCCAACATAAAAACCAATAATCCACTTTCTGTATAATCACTTTTTTCATATTTATTATTCCATAATTTCATTATATGTGCCCTTTCTGTTGTCAAGCATTTACATTTAATTAATAGGTGCCTAATATTTTCTATTTTCCTTACATAATTTACAGACTAAATCACCCATATTTTTCCATTTACATGTATATTCTCTTTTTGCTAAAGATCCCATTCCAGCCTTAAACAATAAACTACTTTCCTTACTATTATCATATATTAACTCGCAACTAATATTCTGTTTATTTCTATATATATTTAAACTCTTTTTACTCTCCATAATAGTTCTCCATCTCTCTAACTCCCTATTCTTTATTAATAAATCTATTCTTTTATCCCATTCCTTACCACCATAACAGTCAAAAATCCTCCTAACCCAATCATACCATCTTTTGTACAAATATACTGATATAAGTTCTTTATCCAAATCTTTTGCATACTGCACTACTTTTCTCACCCATCTTGTTGCCTGCCCTTTACTCATAACTCAATTAAATACTATTTTTGGCTATTCTTTTATTATCCATAAACTGCAATCTACCAAACATTTTCATTTTACTTTTTGCAACTCTCATATGAAAACTTGACCATCCCATTTCTCCTTGAATTGCCTCCTTTGCTGTCCATACATCTGCATCCAATGCATGTCTTCCTACTTCCCTTTGAACTTTTTCTAAATAATCTAATACCCCTACTAACACATAATGCATCATTACCATATGTTAATCCTGCTACTGCAACTCCTTTCCATATAATTCTAGCTACATCATATTTATTATATGAAAACACTGTTAATTTCTTTATCAATACCTTTCTTTTCTTTGCTTCATTTATCAATTTTTTCTCCCATTCATCCAAATAATTTTCCTGATTACTTAAAATAATCCCCAAATAACTATAGCTATTCTCCTCACTTAACTTAATATCTCCCAATAAAAATTCTACATCTTCTCTTTTCCCAGAATTAACCATCATTATATTTGATTTTTCTTTCACTAAATTTAATCCCCATATCTTTACTCACCCATGCACATGTCCTCAGCATAACTTTCATATCTTATCTTCTTTTTGCATACAAAAATATATCATCCACAAAAAAAAGATCTGACAAAATATATACTCCCTTACTACCTATTAACGGTACCTCTATCCCTCTTCCTAATCTTTCTATTGCTCTTTCCATTTCACTCAAATACAACACAAACAAAATAGGTGACATAGGGCATCCTTGCCTTAGTCCCACCCCATTTTAACTTTAACTGATTCTATATTCCTTAATTGATATATATAATAATTATTTTCATATAATTTCTTAATAATATCTACTAAAGCTTCATCTATTCCCAAATTTGCTAAACTTATCCATAATCTATTTCTATTTACTCTATCATATGCCTTCTCTATATCTATAAAACTCATATATAACTGTTTACCAGAATTCCTACTCATATCCATAAGTTGTGTAACTACAAATAAACTACCTCCTATATGCCTTCTTGCATTTCCCTCACTACATTATTCCATTCCATCCATTTTACTACTCTTTTAGCCACCATATATGAGAAAACTTTATATAAAACTGATGTTACAAACTACTATCAGTCTATAATTATTTAATTTTCTATGATCCTTACCCTTTCCTTTAAATAATAATCTTACTCTTGTATTACTAGAAATTCTTGGGAAAACTCTATTCTGTGCCATCTTATTAAAACAGAATAATAACTTTACTTTTGCCCTATATCTTAAATTCATTACCATCTCTGCTTCCCATCCATCTAAACCTCTTGCCTTTCCACTTTTCAATTTCTTCTCTATCTCATTCAGTTCATTTTCTGAAAACCTAATATTCCCATTACTATATGCTTTCATGTTTTCTATCACTCTATCCTTCACATCTAACATCTTTTCTATATTCATTACATATCTATTTAAGATTCTCTCTAAATATTCTCTAGAGCTACACTCTATTCCCTCATCATCTAGTAATACTATCTCTCTCCCCCCTACATTTCTCCTTTTAATGTAATTTCAAAATTTTTTACTCCCATCTCTTCCACTTTTATTAATATCCTCCAACAATTTACTATTCAATTTCATTCTCTCTATATAATTATCTATTTTAGCCAACTTCTTCTTTTCTAAGTACTTTTCCCATTTAGCATTAATGTCTTTTTCACTTTCCTTGTTCTTAATAGCACACTTATATTATCTGCATGCTTTTTTCCTCTCTTTTATAGTTTTTTCTCTCACTACAGGCATGCCACCTAGTGTAAACTTTAGCAGTCAATAGAAGCTAAACAATTAGTATTTATTAAATCCCTACCTAATGCTATCCTATCCAATATTCCCAGACTAGTTTTTAGCTACCATCTGACATCTATTGATTACTAAAGCATATATTGAGTAGCATTTCTAGGGTGAATGCTAAATAATTTGCTACTGAATAGCATTGTAAAAGCAGGGATCATTTATTTTACTATATATAGTGATTTTATTTTAAACTAGTCAAAAGTTTGAATAGAAGTCAAATGGAAACTCTTATCAAAGTTTACTGTTTCTACATTTTCAGATTGTATAGTTATAAGTTCATGATTCCACCACTGCCTTAAATGAGCATATATATATATGCTTATTACTGAATTGTTCTAATAAAAGGATTTAAATTTTGACTCAATTTATTGTGTTGATGTATTTGTGTATATAATTTATAGTTGTCATCTTTTTTGGCTTCCAAATGGAATGCCAATTTATAACTAGATCCTCTTCCCTAATGGGAACAATCAGATTGACTGAGCATCCCTTTTTCTGTCATTGGTTAATCCATCTGTCCATTCATTCATTGATTAGTTATGATGAATGCTAAATCTGGGAAAGTCCATTGTTTGAAAGTAAGTCGAGTTATAACATAACATCTTATTTGATTTAGTGTTTATCATACTAACATTAATCTTATGTTACATTGTCAGACATCAATTTATCATTTGCAAAAAAATGTGGTGGTATATAACAAATACAATTAATTGGAGAAAATGAAAAAAGTAACACATAACAAGACTGTTATATAACAATATTTATAAAGTAATAATGTTCAAATGCCATACTAGAAAAATTCTTGGCAAACTGATATTCACAGGTAATTTTAATAAACTAACACAGTGACCTTTTACATCAATATAATCTTTAAGCCACTGTTTGTTTATAAGATTGATTGTTTTAGAATTCTAGAATAGGTTAAAAATAGGGGGGAAAAAATTTGCAAAATGTTTTTTAAAAAATCTTTAATCAATAAAGACAGATCACTTCACATAAATATGTTTTTTTGCAATTGAGCATATAAATTATTCTCAAGTTAGGAAATTTAAAACAAAAATCTGTTGAGTTGAATCAAAATTTTCTTCCCTGTCTTATATTTTGATAATCAAATATGGCTTACTTAAATAAATATTATTGTTGATTATAAATACTATATACAAAAGTTAGGGTATCTATTATGTTTCTTTTAATTACTTTGGGAAAAATGTTTTATTAAAAAAAAAGCTGTATTAATATATAAAATCGTAAAAAGTCAGCCATGCTGAATTTTATTTGGGTATTCATTTTTTCTATTTGGTAGATTATTTTTTGATAAAATATACAATTAATAATTACGTTTTTTATTTTTTTAATTTCACTTGAATAAAAATGCCTATACCAAAAGCTGCAATTTCCCCGAAGTTAAAAAAAGAAAAAAAATTCTTTTATGATGAATGCTTGAGCAAAAAATAAAAAATTATTTCTTTCAAAAATCAAAGAATTGCCATTTCTCAATGAGATAAAAATTTTGTTGGATGCTGCTTTCAAGTCCACAGGTAACAAAGTTTAATGGCCTTTAAATATGAAGCCTATCTGTGAATAACATATAAAATGCACCTGACCAATAACTCATCTTTCTTTGTAAGATAAGATATTGATCTATCAAAACCTAGTTACTATTTCTAATGCAAACAGTTTTTTTCTACTTCCCACTGTTTCTTCTTCAGTCATTTGGTTTGCAATAAGACATCTCTATATATTACCTACGACAATGGAATTGTGTGTTTTTATCATTCACCTACATGCACAACTTTTCTGACTTCCCCTTTTTCTTTTTTAGTTTAAGCTCTCAATAATTAAGAAAGTAATGACAGAGACAAGTTAGTAAGCTAGAAATTCTTAGTTATGATCTTTATTTGAAGTAGTAAAAATTAGTAATGAATCATCTTGTAATCAGATTTCAATGAAAGAGGGGTTTTGGCTTCCAAAGATTTATGTTGGGCAGCCTTGTTTAGGGATCCTCCTGCCTATCACACAAATGTAAGAGTCTAAAAATGGCCTGACTTAGTCTGTATGGTTGTTCCACCTGGAAAATTATTAATTATACTGATAGAAATAATAACAATAGTATAATAAATAATAGTAATAAAGCAGGAGATGGTGGTAGTACTAGAGTTAAGTATTATAAATCAAACAGGCAAAATTCTCCATACAGTAGTACTATTCAGTGCAAGCTAGACCAATCAATGGTGATCATGTGATAATAAAATCTATTTTTTTTTAAATATAAGTAAATGAAATATGCAAACTTCACCCAATGCAATCTCTTCAAAACTGGAAGTGAGAACTGTACTAGTGGCCAAGGAGTCATCAGGATTTGAGACATATTTAGCTGCTTTTAATGAAACTTAACAGAGAAGGAATGTTTAATGAAATGGATGGATGGATATAAGTTTTTTTTAAAAAAAACAGGTCGATTGGTAAAAGGAGAATCATGGTATTGGATTTGTTTGAAGTCTAATTTAGTATCTTCTATTGTTGCAATTCCTTATTGTATGAATGAAAAGTTAATGGTGCTAAAACTGACTTTACACAATGGGATTATGGGCATTTTATTGGTGCCTATGTTCCAACCTTAGATTCAGTGAAATTGGAAACTTTAATGCAGTACACTTTGGCCAAAGATTATTGAAAATTATGGTATCAGAGCTATAAATTCAGATGATTTGTTATTATTGAATTTTGCACAACACATGGATTGATTATCATAAACATTTTGGTTAGGCGGATAAAGCATTTAAAAAAAAACATGGATCATCCATACTCAAAACAATTGCATTTAAGAGATTACATTATAGGCAGGCATCAAAATATAAGTAAAGTTAACATTGCATGAATACTTAGAAGATTAGATTGTTAGACAGATCATAGATTAGAACAGGGATGCCCAACCCGTAGCTCGTGAGTCACATGTGGCTCGCGCAACCGTTTAATGTGGCTCTCATTGCACTCTTCAAGAAAAATTGATAAAATATTTTATGTTACTTGACACGACATGCACACACTAAAAAATAAACATTTTTACAATACAGATGATAACGATATGCAGTGTCAGGTTTCACATTAAATAAAATAATAAAAATATACTTTTCCTGTACCAAATTTTTAATAAATAAATAAAATGTATTTATATATTTTTTCTTTTTAACATATTACACCAGTTTTTTTTAGTTTGTGAATTATGTTTATAAATGTAATATGAAAAATGCAATATATAATTGTGACTCCCCAAATTTTTTTAAATTCTCAACTGGCTTGCGTCAAGTTAAAGGTTGGACATCCCTGGATTAGAACATTCCAAGATTAAAATAATAATTGTCTTAAGAAAAAGATATTCCAGTCATATTCATCAAAAGATTGATGATTGATTTTTAGAAAAATCCACTATACATATTTAACTTCAACAGCTAAAATTACTAATTTAGATCTTTGGTACATCCATATTACTCAAGTATAAATTTTTCTTAAGAGGTCACCAAAAAGAAAAAATCACGATTGGTTTTATGACAATGATCTTATTATTAGTGAATTAATTAAAAGAAAATATATGGCATTTACTGCTTATCAGAATAATAAATTAAACGTGGAACTTCATAATAAATATAATAATCTGAAGGCAGAAGTTAAATGACTGACAAAAGACATAAATTTGATTGGTGGACTAAACTTCAAAGGTGATATATATATTTGCATACATGGTCATTTTAGATCTTTTTTTGATGCATTGAAAACAATATATATACACCTGAGAAACAGTATCATAGTCTATTAACCCCATCAATGGATCTCTTTTATTTGATTACAATAGTATTTTGAAAAGATACGAAGAGTATTTTGACTAACTTTTGAATAATGATACAAGAATTAAGAAAATTACTATTAATGACATATCCATTTAATCAACTCATTTAGATTTGGAAAATATATCTGCTAATGAAGTCAAAACATTTCATTATTAAATCAAATGGTAAAGTTGTAGATTCTGATAAAATATCTGAAGTTTTAAAACATGGTGTTTTAAAATATGGTAATAATATGTTAATTTCCAAAAATATTGGAATTTTTTAGTAATATATGAACTCATGAAGTTGTGCTACCTGATTTAAAGGATGGGTTTATTCCTCCAATTTTTAAAAACAAAGGAAATAAACAAGATTGTAGTAATTGTCATGGAATATTATTATTATTCACTATTGCAAAGGTACTTCCAAGAATTTAGTTGAACAAATTGCCTTTGGCTATAGTTAGATTACCAGAGATTCAATGTGGCTTTAGACAATCAAGAAATACCATAGGCATGGTTTTAGCGACTTATATATTGTTTTTATTGATTTGATCAAGGCATTTGATTCAGTTAATAGCACAGGAATATAGCATTCTTTGAAATTAATTGGTTGTCTACTAAAATTTATTCTTATTATACAGCTTCTGCATAATAAAGCAAAGGAAATGTTATTACTACAGGAGTAAAATCTGAGGCATTTGAAATAAAAATTGGTGTTAAATAAATTTATGTGCATTTGCTCCAACATCGCTTTCACTTTTTTTGACATTGGCTCTTGCAATTGTTTATAAGCAGATTAATCAAACAGAAATCAAGAAATGATACAGGTTTTATGATGGAATTTGTAATTTAAATCAATAAAGACAAACACAAGATATTCAGGTTCTTGAATTCTGGATTTATACTATGTTAATGGTTGTACTATGTTTTCCAGTTCACATGATTTATTCTTAGGGTTTTGAATGAAATATATAAAGACATAAAAAACTTAATTTTTTTATCAACCAGTGATGAAAAAAATTCTCATAACTTTTAGCTTAGGTGGTTATCAATTTGAGAATGTAAAACAATTTAAAATACCTAGGTAATTTTATAAATAGAAAAGTTGACTTAGATGTTGAGTTGTGACACAGATTCCAATGTGCTGATATTGCTTTTAATAAGTCAGAAGACATTTTATCATAGAGAAATAACTACTCCAACTAAGTTATCTGTATACAGAGCTATTATTTTAATTAATTTATTGTAGGGAAGTGAAATTTGCTTACCTTATTGGCATGATAAAAAGGTATTGTAAAAGTTTAGAATGCTCCATAAAATTGTAAAAATACAATGATAAGATCGTAAAATCAATTAATATGTTCTTTAGCTTTCGGTATATGATACTATGTAGTCTTCTATTGTAAAACATCCTTTCATTGGATTAGGCATGTAAAATAAATTGACAGTAGAAGTCTTTCTAAAAGGGTGTTTTATGGTAAACTTGAGCATGGATTAGATCTCAGTTACATTATAAGGATTATCTCATAAGATATTCTAAAGAATGCAAGCATCAATTATTCCCACAGAGAATATATGGCAGAAAATAGATTGGAGAGCTACAATTAAACATGGTGTTAAAAAGTTTTCACTGAATAAATTAGAATATCATAAAATATCTAATAATCAGAAAAAATCGACCAGCAAGTTCTATATGTGGATGTATTTGTGCTCTTAGATTGGGTTATAGTGTCATTGCAAAATTCATTTTTAGAGTAGTTTTTTTCTATCTCTCTCTCTTTTCTTTTTTTGGAGTTGGGATGACTATACTTATTTACAAATGTAATATTTAACACAGCATTACGCTGTTGCACATGCGCTTTGAAGATTTTAACTATAAATGAATGAATACTAACACTCAACCACATGATATATCATGTGGTTGAGTGTTAGTATTCATTCATTTATAGTTAAAATCTTCAATCATGTGGTTGAGTGTTAGTATTCATTCATTTATAGTTAAAATCTTCAAAGCTCATGTGCAACAGCGTAATGCTGTGTTAAATATTACTGTTTACAAACATCGCGCTATAAAAAATGATTTATTTATTTACAAATGGTTGATTTATAGTTGTTGCTGCTTCTGTTCTTCTTATTTTTATTGTTATTATTATTATTATTATTATAAAAATTTTAAAACTAATGATCCCTAAGAAAAATTAACACGTGAAAAAAGTTTTTTTTCTCATCATATTTTTGTTAAGCTTTTATTAATTAATATTCTCCTTCCTGGTGCTGTCCTATCCGATATTGCTTCCTCCACCAAGAAAGCTATTTTCATCCTGTCAGATTAATAATTTTTAATGCACAAACTTTTACAAATAATTCACACAAAATTAAAATTGAAATAAACAATAAAACTAGATTGAATATAAACATTTCCAATGTTGTTATAGGCCTTCTATCTACGCTTAAATAGAACATTTCTTAATCAAAAATTTAGTGTTTCGAATGATAACAATACTGAAACTGATTCTTATTATTCTGATTATTAAAGATTTGACTAAATCTTATTTACAAAAACAAATTTATGGTCTTCCAATTTATTTTTAAACAAATGTATCTTCTGTTTGTGGAAATTATACATAATGTTCAAGTCTAGACTTACTACAATCTTTGACGCCATTACACAACTATCAAATTACGAAAAATCTTAAATATCTTTAAAAATTAAACAGCGATGACATCTATATTAAAAATATATTATGTTCATCATTATTTATCTAACTAAATTCATTAAACAAAGAAAGTGATCTAAATGAAACTACTGAAAAAAGATTTTAATGAACAAGGGCTACAGGATTTTCTATGTGCCTAAGAAATCTACAACTCTAAAAAAATATGATACAAATGTGTTACCTGAAACTTTGAAGAAAGTCATAATAATGGTTGAGCTTAAGAGATCAATTATCTATTCCAAAAGCAAACTAATAATTATAAAATCTCCAAATTTAAGCTTTTCCATTCATATATAATGATAGATTTCTATATACATTTCATACCAAAATTTAATGAATAAAAAGTGCTATAGTTAATATAGATGTCATGAATATATTATGTCCCTCTCATCATACACAAACTTGCCTCTTCTGTTAAAACATAGTTTTTCATAAGGTTTTTAGGTTCTGTGAGGTAATAATGATTCTATGAATACTACAATATTATTTTAGTTCAAAATCATTTATTTTATATCTTTTTTTATTAAAATCATAGGGAATAAATTGTAAACAGCTTTTTGATAATAAGACAAAATTTTTACTATTGAAAAACTGGTCAAATTTTCTGTACCCTGTTGTATACTAAAAATATAAATAATAGTGGAGTTCCAATTGTCGCTCATAATTCAGTATCTTTTATGAAAGATTAACAAGTTAAAAATGACAAGACAGAGACTAAAGAGGATATTGAAAACAATCTGCCTAAATTATTGACTTTTATGCAATTCAGCATCTCATCATCAAACATTTATGGTCAATTCTTAATCTATGATTCATAATCTGACTGCAATGCAAATCTCTACTTGCTGTATTTGCTTTAACTAAGGATAAAATTAATTAAAATAATAATCTAAATATTTAAAATAAATTTCTCATTATGTAAATTTATCACTGTATTGAATAATAAAATAGCTAGAAATAGTACTCTATATTTTTTGCTTAAATTATTGTTACTAGACATAATATTATTTCTATGGAAGTTGTTCTTCTGGCCATACATTCATTATCTTAAGGTCAATTATGCATTAGTATTCACCAACTTATCAATAAAGACAAAGACAGAGAAACAATATTAGGATACATAAATATTATTACACTACTGATATTATTCATATATCATTCCCAAGAAGTTTGTGTATCAGCACAATATTTTTTTTTTACTATGTTAATATTTTTTGGTTTACCTCAAAGATTCCCTCAAGTTTGTTTTCAAGTCTATTGCAAGAAACAGATATTCATCTTTAATTAATCATTGTTATTATTATTTTCTCTTATTTTTGTTTTTTCAAAAGATTTCATTTATTCCTATACATTTTGAAACCACAATTTAACCAAACCCTATATCTCTATCTCTAAAGTTTCTTTGCCAATAATTACTATCAAACTAAGAAAAACAGATTTTCATAAAACAGCAACTTAGTCCAGATTATGCTATACCATAAACAAATATACACTTAATATATTATAAGCTATAGCTTTAATATTACCATAAATAAAAGAAGTTAAGTACTCTTTATTAGCTTAGTAAAAATAAAATATAAAATGTTACATATAAATAGCCAAATTCTGATTTCTGATTAGTAATGTGTAGGACCTGGCACATAGTTAAAGGAATTTTCTTAAAATAAATTCCGTAAAGCTTGCCATAGTTCACAATTCAGAATTTAATCATTGTATGTAATAAATATCTTATGTTTTATTTTACAACGAGCTAACAAAGACTGCTTAAATACACTTACTCAAAATATTACATAACTTTTTCTTGTTTTGTTTTATAATTAAAATTACTCTTCAATACTGTTTTACAGAGGCCTTATTAATGTCTCTGTTCTTTGAAATAATCTGTAGAATCTTGCAACATATGGCTTCAATTTCTCACATAAAAATAGACTTTAGATAATACTCCTGTCTCCTCAATAACAAACAGATTATCAATGCATTTTAATAAACAATGCTATTATCTCTCTGAAGAAACTAAAAAACACTTAAGAAAATAAGAAAAATGTTTAAATAAGTACATTTTGTCCTGAAGAACAATAATTGTATTTATTTAAAATTACTCAATTATCATCTAAATGTCACACACACTACACATGTTTGGAATCATTAACTGTTGCATAAATCAAAGATATATTATTTCAGGGAAAGATTCATTGTTTTTCAGACTTCAGCATGAAATTGGACTTAACAATTCTCCAGAATTGCAACATCCATATATAGCTATTCATTTTAATGAATAAAAATATAATTATTCTAGAAAACTGCTTATAATAGATGTCTCTGAAAGTCTGAAAATAGGATGAATTAATGTTCTTGATATATTTTTTGATTTAAAAAATTTGAATTATTAAATTGCTTATTTTTTATTTTCAGGTTTAGATTTGGTTTTCAATATTCCATTACTGCTCAATTTTATTCAAATTATGTTTCCTGTTATAAATTTTTTTATATAATATTTAATATTAACATTTATAAATAAATACAACTATTCATCAGCTACTATTTTGATAAATGTAAAACTTGTTATTTTATGAGATGCTTTCAGTAAAAAAATTACAAGTATAATAATAATATATATATACAACAGACAAAGCCACTACTAGAATTTGCAAACCTGGGTTGGAGTCAATATTTTTGAAGTATCTAACTAGACACAAAGAATCTTATTTCTCTATTTCCAGTGCTGATTAATTTTTTATTTTTTACTTTTTACATTCTTTATATAGTTCTAGAAAATACAAATGAAGAAGATTGCAGGATTGTAGATGCATTAATAAAGAATAGAGAGTTGGAGAGATGGAGAACTAGTATGGAAAGTAAAAAGAGTTTAGATATATATAGAAGTAAATAGAATACTGGCTGTGAGCTAATTTATGATAACAGCAAAAAAAGTAGTTTACTGTTGAGGCTAAAACAGGATTGTTAGCAACAAGAGAATATACACATAAATGGAGAAATATGGGTGATTTAGTCTGCAAGTTATGTAAGGAAGGCATGGAGAATATTAGGTATCTGTTAATTGAATGTAAATGCTTACAAGCAGAAAGGGTACAAATAATGAAGTTGTGGGAGAATAAATATAAACAAAGTAATTATACAGAAAGTGGGTTCTTGGTTTTATGCTGGATTTGGAAAAAGATAGGGAGATCTAGATCATGTTGTGGAAATGGGATAGAAAGGATAGAGAAGAATGTGGGAAAAACTTACTGTGGGAAATGGAAAGGGAAGGTGGGTAACAGATTTTTCTGGGCATAATGGCTGAGAGATTCCTGACTTCGATAGAAGAGAAGCCATAGTGCATTACATCACACCACATGCCATAAAAATTAAAATTTTTATTATTTTTGTAAAATTGTTTGCAAATACTAAAAAATGTACTGACATTAAGAATATTTATTTATGGAACATTCAACTAGATTAGAAATTGGAAGTGAAAAAAATTTTAGTTACAAGTTTACAAATAAAACGATAGACAGTCAAAAAACTGAGAAGATTTAATAAAAACTTCTAAAAATATATACTAAAAAAATAAAAGTTTGAATTACTTGATTATAAATGTAGAATTAATTTTTATTTATTTTTCAAAGCCACATCAATATTTATGTCCAATGTTTAATTTTTCATGTTTTTAATATATAATACTCTTTTTTAAACTGATAAAATTGTAAATCTCTTACCTGGTTGTGGCCCTTTCTTTATTTGTGATGCTCTTCCTAACCTTGTAAGGTCATCTTGTGATTGTTCTGTCTTCAATGACAATGCAATTGCCATAATACAAACTAAAAATATGACAAAGACTATCCAAAGTTGTTTCAACATTCTGAAAAAACAAACAAACACAATTTATGTGACATTCGGTAATAAAAATATCAACAATAGATATGTTTACATAAAATGATAATATGTAGTGATTAATAAATCAAAAAATCATGTATAATTCCAACACCCTAATAGTTGATTGAGCAATTAACAATTCCATTCAGTTAGTTTAAACATGTTTTTGTTTATTTACGATAATCAATATTTATAAAAGAAACTACTTGACTGCTTGTTTTTTTGCACTGGCTACACTATAGTATATTAAATAATTCTAATACAACAAAGTTTAATTAATATTAAAATATCTATTATTCAAAAACTTATATTATCCTAACAAATTTTCAAAGATGACTTTAACATTTTATAATAAAATATTACACACATTCATCAACAAAATTAAAGAAAACAAAACATTAAGTAAATATTCACTGCACTGAATTGCATGATAACATGCAATAATTATGTATCTAAAACTGGCTAACATAGTCAAACAAATACATTCAATATTTGGCTCAGCTCATGCATTAAACTTCTTCAAAAGGTAAAAAAACTGTACATTTTGACTCATTAAAAGTAGAAATATGCAATCTAGTCTCAAAACATTGCATTTTATCATTGTAAACTTTTTGAAAAATTTTGAAAATGTTATTTTTTCTATCTATTTGAATGTTTGTTCTTTGTGAAAAATAAATGTTGCCACTTATTTGAGAATGAATGATTGACAAATTAACATATTGAAATTGAATATATTTTTGTGAAGATATCCATATACTTAAAATATCAGATCACCGTTCAATAAATTTAAAATTTTTCTATAAATGAGCTCGTATATGATTGTTTTAGAAAACATTATTTTTGAAGATAAAATTAATTATGAAATCATAAAGTTTGTATATTTGCCAAATATATCACAAACATTTATGTTACTTCATTAAACATATGGTCACAAGCATTGAAAAAATGCAAATATTTTCCAAAATGCACTTTGATGTCTAAACCATATCCCTCATTAGTTGGTCCAAAGCATCACATATTCCAATATCAATTGTCATTGTTTTATATTACTCTAATAATAAATTAATTTTTACACAAGCTAAAACTACAATAATTGACTATCCACTGTTCTGATTCATTTATAAATGAATAAATCTATACATTATTTATATATAAAATAAATAAAAGAATTAAATAAATAAAAATCTAAATGTTTTAATTATTCTAACTGATCAAACTTAAAACCAAAAGTATTTCATAGTTTGATGTACACATGGAAGAAAAATTTCCTTATGGGAAACTAAGCTTTATAATTTATTATAAATGAATAAACAATATTTATAAATGAATAAATAAATGATTTATTTATTCATATGTGTGGAAATATGAAAATAGTTCAAGTTGACTAAAATATATACGTTGAGATTGATATGTGTAAGGACATCTTAAGATAATAAAGATAAATAAAAAAATTATTTATTTATTTATTTATATATAAATAATGATCACCTTGTATAAATAATTTTGTAATTCAATTGTAAAATATCTTAACTTTTTTACAGACTAATTAATTTTTCACTACTAATATTAAACATTTAGGTTTTTTTTATGTCAAGATGATTTTATTACTTTAAAATCATTTTATACATATTCACACATATGACTACAAATTGATTCAAAGTTAGAATTTAATGCCATTTATTTTTTGAAGCTAATCAACTAAGAAACAACCTGGTGCAAACATTATTGAAGGAAACTGATTGTAGTGAATAAGATTGTTATCTTTTCAAATGCTAATATTTTCTACTGTTAAACATGATATTAATTTTATCAATGCCCAACTTTAAATTTCTGTATAATATCTTGATTTTATACCAAAACTTAATAAATTGGACGTAATTTATTTTTAATTTAATTTTATAAATGAAAAATATTCCAAATTATCAAATTTGAACTTTGAAAATATTAAAAAAATGAGTTGTAAAAAGAAAAAAGGATGTAAAATGTCATTTCACTATCTTAAAAAAATAGTCTTCAGAAAATCAACAAAATCTTTTTTATTTTAAATTTATTTTTTAAATGTGAATGAATGAATGTTAATATCTAATAAATTGATTAAATTCTACTTAATACTTTCTGAGTTCAAAATCCCTATTGGCTGAGTGAATTAAAGTTCTAAACTTTTGATTGGTCAATTACAGAATCAGTAATAAAAATATATTTGTCTTTTAAAATTAAATTGATTTTACTTTAGTTTTAAAAAGCAAATTAATAATTTGTCAGATTATTAAAATAAATTATTTTCAAAAATAAACTTATTTATAATTAATAAAAATAATCTATAGCAGACAACATAAAACATACTTTTCATAACTTATTACAAAATGCAGACAATGTCATTGATTTTTTTCTCAATTTTGTACAAGTAAATAATTTTTACTAACATCTGAACTATTTTTCTAAAATAATATTTTCAAACATATACTCTAAAACATACATTTTCATTTTGAAAATCAAAACAAGGAACTTAGACCTGTCAAAATTGTTGACAAGTGATCCTTACCTCATTGTTATAATTTTAATTTTAAATATTGATTTTTTAGTTGTAAAATAATTTTAAAAGGGTCAGCATTATATTGACGCAGTGAGCTCTTCGGGTGTTTATGCGTATTCAACCGTTGCCCAGTGGTTTTGTCTATTTTAAGTTATAATAAAATGTTATTCTATAGTTTTAAATAAATGTAAAGTTTCGTTTAAATGTCCAACCGATAATTTCGGTGTGGGTTTGTGGTTTATCATTTAATTAAAGTTTCAGTGGGGGTTTGTTTTAAATTTAGTTTTAAAATTGTATAAAGTCGTCTAAAAATACTGTCAAAAATCCATTCCTTTGATCAGTGTTTTTAATTAAATCTAATTGCACAAATGTTCAGAGCAATTAAGTTGTATTCAAAATAGTAGGAATTTTATATGTAATTATTATGTCAATTTAAAAATGCGATTATTAAAAGTGGCTAAAAACAGTAGTTGTTGTCAAGCTTGGGGCGGGCCTAAAACAAAACAAGTCGGAAGGTCAGCAGTGGCAAATTCTGAAAAACTCTCTAACTTGGTCGGGTGGGAAGTGTCTCGAGACAACCAGGTTGAGTATAATTCAAACCTTTTTTAAAGTTTATCAGTGACGCCAGTTCTGGGCTAGTGCCAGGGCGGTCCTGCCCGCCAATATGGATCCTCGTGCCGCTGTTTGATCTGTTTCTATACTCCAGAATTTCCAACTTCCAATCTCAAATTTCTAGCCTACAAATAACTTCAAAATGCGCGCGTTCGTCACAAGCCAAGCTGGATGAGAAGAAGAGAACTTGGTTCACGACTTTAATTTTCTTCCGTGCTTAATGTTATCAATCAAGTGAATCATATGTAAGTTTTTATATCATTTATAATGCTATTATTTAACCTGTCAGTAAATTTTCTTTTCTTTTTTTTAATCCTCTGCTCTAGTCTTTAGAAATCATTTATAAAATTGTAATTAATAGTAATAATCATTTAAATGAATGCATTTATATTTTCTTATGTTGCTTATTTCATGAACAAACAATGCCAATAGTAATATTTCCAACCCGGTGTAAACTAGTGTGTAATAATGATCGATTTAATTTAAAAGTAATTTCATGTTCTGAATTAAATATTCTTTCACATTCCAAGTTAGTAAATGTTAAATCACTTTATTATTCTATGTTAAGTTGTTATAAAATTACAATCTAAGGTTCAATATTAAATATATATATATAATAGTTTCAAAGTGTTATCTTAATGTCATGTTTGATCGAGAAATACTCCCTGATAATTTGATCTTGCTACTTCACCTGAAGGGTGAGGAGTCCCAAGTAAAATTACTAATTATTGTTTTCGTCAGTTTAAGTCCGCTACGTTTTATTGGGGTAAGGATCTCAGTGTGGCTAGAAACAGACAAATAGTTTCCAGGTTTTATATAATTTCTTAAAAAAAAATCCATTTCAAGTTCTCGTCCGTGATGTCTGTGGCAATGCCTTTCCTTCGCTGAAGTTACCTCGCTACTACCATTGGGGAATGAAAGCAGTTTTCTTTCCCGGTAATCTCTTGGATACCGGGGTGAAATGATCCGGCTGGTTGTCGTGTCCCGGAGCTACTTGGGGGCATTAAGCCTTGTCAAAGTACAAGCCGCCCGGTATTCCGTTAATGCACCGCAAGCGATTACTGTAGGGCTTTTGAATCCAGGCAACCATCAGTTCATCTATCTTCCATGTCGTATTTATATAAAACCACCAGCACATCTATCCTTTATGTCATCTTTCTATAAAACCATTCTCCAACTGTTCGTCTACGTAACGGCTCGAGCCTATTCTAATAAAATAAGTTAATAAAAATCTTTAAATAAATATTTTTCCAGTGCTCAAATACTCTGATTCTCTTAACCACCCGTCAATCATTTAACTACCCAGCTATTGGCATAAGTTTGTTTACTAAATAAAACGTTTACTAAAATAGCCAAATACAAGAGGATTCATGGAAGTCTTACCGTACTGTTAACATTATATTTATATGCTTTGTATTTTCATGTTGAACACTATATTTATCCATTTTCTATTTGTCTTATTTAACACTATGTTTATATGCTTTATATTTTGCTTATTAAACACTTTATTTAATTAAATTTTTGTGTCCTCCACTTTATTACTCTCTAAGTCTATTTAGCCACTTACTGTCTGTATTGGCAACTTAAATATATACGTTACATAAATGACCGTCCCAGTATCTATAGTCTAATAAATCTATTTATCATCAACTGTAAGAATTTAGTCTATGTTCTGAGCTGAGCTAGAAAAGGGATAACCCCGTGCTGTTATAAAGTCATCATCGGTTGGTCATACCGGGGTTTGGGTTTGAATTCAGTTGGCGTTTTGGAATTTATTCTTAAGCGTGGGCTGGGTTTGAATTCGGGTACTGTGTATGAGTAAGCGTGGTGGATTTATACCGGTACAATATGGTACATTTTTCTTAATAAAATAAGTGTAAAACCAGCAAAATAATATAAAAATTAGCAGTTTGAGAGTGAGTTAAAGTTCATTACAACTATGGTCATGAAGAAAGGTTAAAATCTTAAAATTGCTTTACAATTTTTGGAATATCTCAAGAGTATTTATCATAGTGTTGATTTTTATAGGTAATGACATTATGTACTCAGTTTCACATAGGATTGGTCATCTTATGCAATAATTTCATTTGTTAACATTAGTCAAATTTATTACTTATATTTTTAAAACTAGAACATATATAAATAAAATCAAAGTATATAAGTATTCTTTTTGTTTTACATAATCATGAAACAATTATTGTATAAAAATAATCAAATATTTAATCAACTACCCAAACAATCATATTTATTTTATTTCAAGAATTTTCTCAAAATAATCTCACAAATGCTGTAGAAATCAGATTACAAAAAAACAAAACCAGCAACACCTTGATGCTATAATTTGTCTGGAAGGTACTAATCTCTTCAATTTTTTAGACTAATAAATCAATAGTTGCTAGACTACAGATTTAATGTCTTTTTTTAAAAGAACCTACATTAATATCAGTTAAGCTAATGGTAGAAGAGTGATTTAAAATGGCAAAATTACTGTGTTATTTTTGGAAAAACAAGCCATGAAAATTACCAGAAATGTAATAAAAAAGTTAAAAAGCCAATTGATGTTTTAATAAAAACAATTCCATAATTCTTTAATAATGACATTTACTATTCTAAAAGAATTAAAATAAATTAACATATATGCAAAATATGATCAAAAGTGAAATACTTGAATGAGAACAATCGTGTATCACTGACATCATTGGAAAAGGTTAAAAGACTGAAATGAAGCTGGACTGAAACATATTGTCCGATAAAATGATAATAGATGGATTGTTAAAATCCCAAACTGGATCCCAAGAGAGTATTAAAAACCTGGGGAAAAGCCACATGTGAGAAAGATGGATGAAATAAGGAAGTTTGTTAAACTGATATTGAGATGAAAGGATATGGATTTGAATTAAACTTAAAGAGATCTTTATCCTGTAATGGATTAAACTGATGGTGATGATGCAACATATATTAATGAAAGAGTGAAATCCAAAATCTTAAAGATAGCTATATTTACAGCAAATAACATAAGAACATAAACTGTTATATTTTTGTGCAGATAAGGATATATGAATTTCAGCTAAAAACATCAAATAGATGCATTGACTACAGTGTATTTTATCATTATCAATTAAAAATAAAAATCTCAGTAATAAATAGAAAACAATTTCTAATTCCAAATGCATTCTAAAATAGACTGCAATTATGAACAAACAACTATCAATGTAAGATATAGACTATACTCAGATGTGATATGTTGGACTATTTCCATCATTTATGAGTGAATGTTGAATGTATAGAAAATTTTAAACTTTATTTAAACTTTTCAAATACAAACAACTTGTTAGTAATAACACACAAATAGACAATACAGGTTATCAACAACTGTTGTCTTTACTCATATACTTCCAAAAGCAGTTTTTTTTATAACTTACTCTAGTGCCATCTATTGAAAGCCTGAATAATCAAGGACATCAGATGATATAATGTTATAATATTTCCATCTCTAGATTGTGTTATGACTTTGTCTTCATCAGTAAAAACTTGTTTAAAAAGAGAAAATGACTAAAAGATTTTTAATAAGGGCAAAATAGCATATGGTCTATTAAAGTTAGAAATAAAAAAAAAGAACTGTTGATTTTTTTGTAGCTTTATATAAAGTGGAATTTGAGAAATAAAAAATAGAGATAGAAACTTTTTAAGGGTATATTTGGAGGAAAATGGAAAAGATAAGTTGAAAGTATAAGATTAGATATGCTGAAGTGTTGGAAGATGAAATAAAAATATATTGATTGGTAAAATTGAAATGGATTGGCATATTTACTAAAAAAAGAATTTTTAAAGATGTATTTTAAAAAGTATATAGAAAATTAAAAGGAGAAGAAGAAAACCCCCCCAGTAATTTAGGAATTTTCAAAAAAAAAAAAAAAGAAAACGCTAAGGATGGATTTCTTTTTAGGAGATCATTAATGATGGTAATTTTTACATCCTTACTCCAACATAATGAAAAAAAAATTGGATTTTCATTCCTACCTTTTTCAGAACACTATAATACATATTTATTTACACTATAATACATATTTATTTTCAATCTGTCATAATGTGGAGTAAACACAACTTAACTTTGACAAATCTTCATCGAGAGGGAAAAAAGTTAGATTATCATATTACACGACAACCAAAATAATTAAAATTAAGGTTAAAAAATAGTATATTGATACATTATTCTTAATAATGAAATAGAAAATTAAAATGCAAAATTATTTCATTTTAAAAACAATTTCTTGATTTGGGGGATCCTTGCCTAAATATTAATTAACATGTTTTCTAATTTTTTTATTATTAGAGTTTACTTTGATTAATAAGTATTTATACATATGTTAATTTTTAAAGTGATATATTTAGAATAATAATTTATTAATCAACATTTAATTAATAAAATTATATGAATGCATCAACTATTTGAAATAGATTGATTTATTGAAGATTATTGTATTAATAATTGAAGCTTTTAACATCAATTTCATCATTCTAGCATTAGTAAGATATAAAGATAAGTTGTTATATTGTGTATAAGATTGGTACTATTTTTGGCAAATGATGAGGAAGGATTCCAAAACCCTGCATTCTGAAGAATGATTGGTTGATTTTTTTTACACTAAAATGGAATATGGATGTTTCAATGACTGTAATTGGAGTTTACATTTATCCAAATTTATATACATAAGGGCATTAATTTACAATATTAAATAGACAATGTTAAAATTATTATTATGCAATTGTAGTACTTTAATGCCTAACTACTTTCCCCTGTGAAAGGCAGAAAACTTGATCAGTCTATGAATAATATTTTTTGTTTTGTAAATTTTAATAAACACAAGTTTTGTAGTGTAATGGTTAGTACATCGTTCTCCTATATTATATCCTGGGATATGAACCTAACCAAGTGAACCTTGAAATTTTTTTCAGTTCACAAACAAGCTTAGGATTTTTTATTCAGATGCATGACTAATCAACATCCCAGCTAACCAATCAAATATTGATCAGTAAATAGATATCTAACTTATTTTTATCTAAAAAGTAAAGATGTCAATCAGTGTACTAACTGTAAAAGTATATATATATGTAATACCATGAATAGAGATCGCAATATATGGACAATTGTAATCTTAAACTGGATTCCAAAAGATTGCAAAAGACCCAGAAAAAGACCACATGTGAATTGGATGGATGAAATAAGAAAGTATGCAGAGGTGATTTGGGGAAGAGAGGCTAGAAATTGGAGATGGATTGAACTTGGAGAGACCTTCATCCTGCAGTGGATTTATGGTTGATGATGAATACTAGAAAGCTTTTATTTATTGGTGGAGATTATGCTTTTATGGATACTGAGAGGATGGCATGTCTTTACATTTATTATAAATGCACTAAAATTTATATAAGATTATTATGCGTTCACTACCATTTTGAATTATAAGAACCACCCAAAACACAGGGTGGTTCTTATAATGCAAAATGGCTGTGAGCGTATACTAAATCAGTACCATTTTGTTTTCTCATATTAATTTATTGCTCTTTGACTGATTAATTTGGAACTCAAAATTCATGGAGCATATCTTTAGTCTCTCACTTAGGATGCTCTATCTTTTCGTGAACTCCCATGCAATGAATCATTCATTTATTTGTTTACTAATAATTTATGCTTAATGTCATTAATATTTTTTACCAAATTAAAAATGATTAAAAATTACTTTGATTAAAATGATTAACATTTATTAGTAAAAGAAAAATCATTTATAGAACAAAATAACGTTCTTGTTTCACAATATTATAAAAATAAATCTTAATTTCTAATAAATAAATCCTAAAAAAAAACTCCCTAATTTTTAAAAGGATTAAATATAATTTAGTTGTAAAAAAAATTGAATAAAAACATTGAATAAGTTAAATTTTTAAAACAATTAAGATTTTTTGAATACTTCAATGGAAGAGGGAGAAAATCCATAAAATGAATTGGATTTTTGAATATCACAAATTTTTTTTTTTTTTTTATAGAAAAATAACTCATATATTTTCTATTCTTTGAAGTCATTATTGGATAGAACATGATATCATAATTTTTATTATAAAATCAAATAAAATTAAATGCAGTGCTTAATTTAAATAAAAAAATTGATATTTTTTTTTTATGACACTAGCATAAAAGGCAATTGAGTTTTATAATAAACACATGATATTACTTTTGAATTAATATAGTTTGTGAAGTGATTAAAAGTTTTTAAAATTAGGCTAAAATCATTAGGGAAATAAAAAATTTTGACAATTTTATTCTAATACTTCATTATCAGAACATCGCCTAAGTTATTAGTCTCACTTTACTTTAATATTGACCTTTTGAAATAATTTTATCTCCTCTACTCATTAATCACAAATCCATGTTCTTATCTATGCAAATAATAAATATTAAACAAACATTTTTTTTTCTCAAATAGCAATCCAGTTTAGAACTGCCAAAGTTGAGGCATAATATTTTTAATTTTTTTTTTTCTAAATTAATAGCAGAAAAATAAAATTGAAATAAAAATTCAAGGACGTTTTTAATGCAAAGGTTAACCTCCCACTTTTGTTTTTTAAATCAATAAACATACACTTTTTAAAATAAAATTTCCATTCACTTTTAACATTTTCCTGAATAATATTTTATTGTAATAAATGGATGCTAACAACGTAAATGAAAACCACACTTTTTAACATATGACGTTTTCAATACTTTTCAATGCAATATAAAATTCAGTTGATTAAATATATATGTTATATAGTATCTTGTGAAAAATTCCTACTTGCATAAACATATCGTATTAATAATCATTTGTAAAGACGCTCAATCTAATCCCTCCTCCCCAAAATAGAAAGTCAAAAATAAATAAAAATTGTAAATCAGAAATATTACATTTTCATTTATCATTGTCAAACTTCCCTCCACTCACAACATTGACGCCATCCATTTTAGATAAATACAATAATGATTATTACTAATCATTTTCGAAACTAGAGATTATCTCTACTCTTTATATAATAGAGATATATATGAGAGATAGTGACCTGGGCCTACTGATGAGGGCTGGTTCAGCACGAAATGCATCTTGGGGTCATTTGTCTTTTATTATATCTTTATTTATATGAATTTAAAAAAAATGGAGAAATATGGAAGTGTTTATTATATCTATAAATCAGAATTGCTATATATAATAGAGATGATTGATAGCAAGAAATCCCTTTATTAATCTAAATGATCACAGATAATAAGATAAATAAGTAATAATTATAACTTTTCTAAAAATATTAATTCAAAAATAAATATGACGACATATTACTCAAGAATATATATATCTTTTCCTTTTTTTTCCATTGGCTTTTTTTTTAATGTTAATCACTCAAGAGCTTTTTTTTTAAAAAGCTGAGTTAGATTTGAATAAGGTTTTTTCAACATTTTTTTTATTTTTAAAATAAATAACATTATTATATTTGGAAATAAAACAGATGTCATATATTTTAAACAATTCTTAAAGTTTCTCTACCTTGATAATTAGTAAGGCAAAAAAAAACTAAGCTAAAGTAATATATAGGGTATATGAGCACAGACTTTCACCGACCCACCACTCTCCACTCCATTTCATAAACTGATACACTTGAACACATATATGTCGAAAAGATAAATAATCACCAATATAAGCATTTCATGCTAAACCAGCAATCATCAGTTGGTCCAGATTATCATCTCTACACATATATGCAATAAGTGCTCAGATATATATTAAGATAGCCAATCTTCACACTTTAGTGGACAGGCTTCAATCCACTCCATACTCCAACTCTTTAACCGTCCATCCAATTGAAAATCTGATGATGGAGCGCTCAAAGACCACTCTGATGACGAGATTCTCGTCACACCCATGTTGACCAAAAGTCAATCTAACCCCTCATGTACAGGACATAATACATTTAATACATATACAAGAAATGGGCAGACATCTCTACTATGTAATAACTGAAATACAGGCTTATATAATAAATAGGTATAAAAGTATTTTTGTAATAAGGAACTTTTTTTTGTTATTTATTAAAAAAACAGGTAATGCAGATTTATAACATACTATTGGTATTTGGTATGTGCTTGTGTACATATACTCACATATATTAAAAGTAAATATTTAAATAAATACAGAAAATATTTTCAAAGTGTACAAACGTGAACACGAATATCTTTAAAAAGAAGTTCAATAATATTATCAAAAAATAAAATCTTACTTAATTTTATTACTTAATAACTAATACATGGATCAGATACATTTTTTAAAAAATCTCTTATAATTAAAAACAATTATGAACTGTAAATGTTTGAATTTAATCCCAGTATAACGTTAATAATTAATAAAATGTGTGATAATTTTAAATTGCCATTGAGTTATTTTTTAAAGGGGTAAAAGCAGTTGGTTAATTATGTCACATAATAAATGCTGTGACAAACTATATATACCAAGGTATTTCGTAAAAATTTAAGTATATTTTCATTAGTTTTATAATCTGAATAAGCATATATGCTATATTTTCAATATTAAAAAAAAGATAATAAATATTTGATTCTAATTAATTTGAAATTATTTTAACACTTGTATATCAAACTATAATAATTCAATGATATATATATATATATATATATTAGAAGGGACTTGAATGCAGACTTTCAAGCTACAATTGTAGCTGTGCATTCCATCTTATACAACTGATACACATGACCTCACATATATAAAAAGATAAATGTATGTGGTCATGTGTATTAGTTGTATAAGATGGAGTGTATAGTTGTAGGGAGCTTGAAAGTTCTGAGTTCAAGCCCTTCTAATTACATTAGTTTAGTATAAACAATATACTTATATTTGAATATTATATATATATATCTTGCTTTCAATTAATGTACCTTTATAGTAAGCACTCAAAGATTAGAGAAAGAAAAATCAAAAATCATATAGAAAAATATTCATAAACAATGAAACACAATTTACATTTAACTTTCACCATCTCTAGATTTAAAATTAATATTAGATTTTATATGTGGAATAGTTATTTATGGATAAAGAAAAAAATACGAATTTGTAATTTATAAATAAATTGGAAAATGTTAGATATTGTAAATTACTATAAAATAAGGTGCTTGATAAATGAAAAGGGAATAATAATTTATTATTCTGGTGGCAAAAGCAAACATAATAGTGAAAATAAATGTTTTGGAACCAAGAACAAAAGACAACTTTAATATAATAACACAGTCAATGATAGGTTGTTGGTGAGGTATATGTGTTAATTACAAGATTGATGATGATATTAAGTTTTTGATTGAAAAAGTGACAAAGTGAATACAAACTAATTTCATAATGATATGAAGGATTAGAAAATTGTAATAAATAGGTGGAAATGATAAAATTGTAGAAAATTATGATTTAGTATTAAAAATGAGGAAAGTAAGAAGGTAAGGAAGTTTTGGAAAGAAATTAACATGGAAGATAAAAAGTATAAAATAAAAAAGGAAATGGCTATAATGTTTTTTTACATGAATAATAAAATATTTATAAGATAAAAAATTTGTAGGATAGATAGATAGAGAGATATTTGGATGAAAGAAGAAAAAAAATTCTTAGATTGTCTAATTTGTATTTAAATGAACTTTTGAACATGTATGCTATTGATACAATCCATGCAAAAAATATATAAATATTTAAAATTTACAGATATAATAAAAGAAATTGATTAGTAAAAGGAGTGGGTCATATGTTAATAAATAGTAAAAGTTATATTTTGATCTCTAAAAATAATAAAAAGTCTATATCCAAAATTAAAAGAAATATAATTTATTATCTAATAAAATGATTAATAATTATGTGTTTAATGAAAGATTGTTATTATAGGTAAAGAATGCTTGCTTGAAAACTGGGATTTGTAATTGAATTTATATAATACAGATGTACAACTATATCTTCTGATTCTTCAAAACTCACAAATACAATTCACAATTTGAAGAAAATATTTAGCAAAATACAAAAAAAATTCAAAATACATAATTTTATGTATGCATTTCTTTTCAGTGTACAGATGACATATTGTTTTGTATTCGTCATTTCACCTTGCTATTGCAATGATGTTAGTAATATTTGCACTCACTATTGTAAATTGGAAAATTAAAGTCACATTTAAAATGGTCCTAAAATGCAACGTTAATAATAAAAGCAATTCTTATAAGTCTTAAAGAACTTCCCATGAAATACTTCATTGATGTGCTAAAATAAATATATTTTATTTAGCAATTTAAAAAAAAGTATGTTGAATCTGGATTGATATTTAATAAGAACAAATAATCAAAATTCACAAAATGTTAAAACAAATCATGCTAGTATTAATCATGCTCCAGAAATTGTTAAAGTTAAATCCTCATTACAAGAAGTATTTCATAAAGATTAAAGAAGGTTAAATTTTGGGATGGAAAATATAAATTAAAATAATATTTCAATAAATTTATGTATGACATTACCCAAATAAATGTTCCAAAAAATAGTAATATTTTATGTCATCAAAAACTACTGATCCTACATATAGATGAACAGTTAGAATGTTTTGGTAAATAATATTAAAAATAATGTATGCATCATCAAAAGGCATTGCATCTACAAGAAGACTTTAATAGAAAGAAACTGGTATGAATATTCTACAGTTCATCAGCACTAATTGTCATCACGAATAGAATGAAGAATATCAACTTTTTGTAAAAGAAAACGAGTGATGAAGTGAATAAATTTAGATATATATTCCACAAATCATTGTTATATATTTATTATTTTACTTTTGTGTTAATTATTTTTGTTGATATATTAACCTTTTTAATATTAGTTCTCGATACCAAGTAGATTCACAGCCGGTTCCACTCTGTCCAATCTGGAACTGCCTGGAGTAATGTTACTTTAGCAATAATGATTCTTGAAAATAATAAATTTTAGTTTTTAGTTTTGTAGATATATGTTTATAGATAGATGTTAGGTCTAATCAGATAATAAACAATGATATAACTTTATTCATGATGCACACAGAGTGATGGGGAGTTTTTACATTGTCTTTGGCAAAAATAAAAGATATATAAGCCTATGTTTACACTATAAATATATTTTCTTTAAATTTAATGATATTTTTACAATATTAATTTTTATATGGATATAAACAATGGGCATATAAAAAAAATTGAGTAAAAGTTCATACCAATTTCCATAACCTTTGTGCTCCTTAATTATATATATTTAATTTATTACAAGGTGCAATTCCAACCAAGTTTCTTAATGACTGATTCAAGATAAATCTTGAACCCATGTGTGTTTTGTGCAAGATGAAATACTACACCATTTTCAAATCTGCTCATACTTTTCACCATGTTTTGTAAGTGTAAATCAATCTCAAGCAATTACTTAAAAATATGTAAAATACTTTCAGCCCTATAATCCATCTGTAATTATTGAC
This sequence comes from Epiperipatus broadwayi, assembly GCA_028023455.1. Classification (NCBI taxonomy): domain Eukaryota; kingdom Metazoa; phylum Onychophora; class Udeonychophora; order Euonychophora; family Peripatidae; genus Epiperipatus; species Epiperipatus broadwayi. The sequence continues at coordinate 136,957 of JAQFVV010000219.1, read as the reverse complement.
ACACTAAGAACCATGTGGCTTGCATGCTATTTCATAATATTTGATAATAAGAAGTACAATGTATTCAGAAGGAATAATAAGGAATGGATCAACTCTTACCAATACTCTCTTAAATGTTTACCCAAGAATATTATAACCAAAATTTGGCAATCAACAATCTATCTCAGTTGTGCTCACTCACAGTTTACACCTTTATTTTCATTAACCCACCCCATCAGAATTTGTACCTAAAATAAATATCTAAACTCTTTTGAAGTTTAGTCACCATGTCCTTAAATCACTAAACATCACATGATTACCACTACTGTATGAAAAGTTTGTGATTGGTCATTATATAGAATATAATACTCTTCAAATTTGGATTACATGTTATTGAAGTCAATAACTTATTGTACCTTTAGGGTTATAGTTACCAAACTTTTGCCTATAAATTTATCCTATTATAAATATATTGTAATGGTAAAATTTTTAGTACAGGTTTGAAGTAAATGGTAGATAGGTTTGAATCTAGACATATACAAAGATATGCAATCATATATGTACGATAGAAAATGATATATACATATGTAATAATCTCTTCAATGTGTACCATACATTTTGATTCAAATAAATATGAAAGTTGGATGGTTAATAAAATTCAAATAACAAAAAAGCAAACCAATGTGATGATGATGATGATGGTTTACAACTTAGGAAAGTCAAACATACCAAACCTTCTAAAAAGAAGGAACAATCATCAACAATTATTACCACTATCCCAGAATATCTTCTAGTGAATTGCATGATTTTTCACACCCATGGATATTAACTAGCTTATGAATGTAAAAAGGATATATTTGAATTGAGTTACAAGCATACAAACTAAATGAATTAATAAAAAAATGTAACAATTTATTAATAATGAATAATATCTGGTAATTAATGAATATACCCTCAGAAAAGGTAGTTTTTTTAATATTTAGCTTTATTACTGCCTAGCATGATTTTAATATATTCAATATATTATCATATTCACTGCATATAACACAATTATACACCATGAATTAAAAACATGCTAGGCAGCAATACCACTAAATATTAAAAAACACATTTTCTGCTAGTATATTAATTAATAGATATTATGTTGGCTCAAAAAAGATAAGCAATAACAATAAAATTAATTTAAGAGGAGTACAAATACAAGACTCTTGATATTGCAAGCATATGCTCTTGAGGTTACACCTAAAATCCTCCTCTTACAAACATCTACTATCATCTTTCATGACCATTTCTTAAGTATCTCATTACTATGATCAGATAAAACATATTTAATCTTATAACATTTGAAAGTGTTTTCTTAAATCTTTGCCACCAAAGATTACCATTTTTGAAAATAGCTTCTTCTTTAGAAAAGTAATCTTTTAAATAATATGGTTTGTAATACAAATTAGGGTATTTCAAGGTAATATGATTGATTTTAATCATAAAATAAATTTTCTAATTCTTAAAATCTATTCAACATAGAATAAAATCCTACTAAATACTTCTAAGTTAATGATTTATTATAATTACTAAAATAATAATAATAATCTTATTAATTTAAAATAAAACAGAACATGATCTCTTTATTTAGAATAAGATAAATAATAATTTAGGATGACATTCTGATATTATGGATGAATAAGAGATTATATAATCATTGTAAATGTTATAAAATAAATCTATTTAAATATCTTCTAAATTTAATTAAGAACTTTCATAAGATAACTTTATTATGGAATAATAAATATGGTTTTTAATATTTATGGAAAATAATTTTAAAATAAATAAGCATACTGATCTTTTAATAAGCAAACCAAATTGGCTGAAGTAATTTCAAATAATGATATGCAATTATACTTTTTATTAAGCAAAATACATCTTTCTTAGATATGATTCTAATACTTACATATAATTCAATAAAGTAACTAATTCTTGAAGTCCTATTTAGATATTGTACCTAGACAATTTAAGTTCTGGTCTAACATTACTTTAAGCTAAGAAAATAAAAAGGTTTAAATAAAATTACACTTGTTAATTAGACACTATACCTTACAAATACATGTGCAACAAGAACTTATTACCAATATTCATGTGCAGGTACCAATTTCACCTATTTTTATAGCTTGGGTCAGATGAGTGCTTTAAAACACTGATTAGTGAAATTTAAATCTATACTCCCTTCCCTTTCTTGGTTCAAATCCACATTCTATTGAAACTAAGGAAGGTTACTAACAAAAAATTTAATTAATATTTAACTTTTAAAATAAATTAATTTCATTATTTAGACAATAAATTTAAAGATATTTCTTATTACAATAATTATTTACAAATCCAAACATTAGAATAAAATATTACATAAATGAAATTTACATTATTTAAATAAAACAAATATTACTCATAATATTTAATACATTCATTTAACATTTTAATCTACAAAAGTTGCTCAGAATATAATTTTATATTGTCTTTTTTAAAATTAGGCATTAATCATACTTTAAAATAAATAAATGTTAAAATAAAATATGACATTTATCCATTCATACAAGCATTCATTTATCTACTATTTTAAATCCTGTCTTTTATTGTTATTATATTTATGCAATTTCTTTTAAGTGAATAAATTTAAATATTTAACTATAATATTCTGTGCTAAAATTAACATTAGATTAATGCATCATGAATTTAATTAAATTACTGGAAAACCTAAATATAGGGTTTGAACTTGTTTTTAATTCTAAAACTAGTATTAGCTTTTTAAAACATTTTAGTGGTTAAATTTTGACTACATTAACACTATTAAATTTCAAAATACATTACTAATTATTTTAAGCTAAAAATTCAAATACTTTTGCATAATAAGCACTATTTAAGATTAAAAATATTATAAGTCAAGCTGTCAAAATTATTTTACAGCTATAAAATTTACAAATATACTGATATAGTAACTTTTTATATGACAAAAT
>JAQFVV010000219.1:0-133473 GCA_028023455.1 Epiperipatus broadwayi | reverse complement strand
AGTAACTTTTTATATGACAATTCAAAATACAGCAAAACTCTCCATATAGTAGTGCCATCTTGTGCTAACAAGAGCAATCAATGGATGCCAGAAGGCTTGTGTATAAAATCCCTATCTAGTGCCTACTCATCCAATATCCCCAGACTAGTTTCTGGCTTGTGGAGTGAGGAGCCTTGGATCTGAGAGCACTGCACCTAGATCTTAGGATCTAATGCAACCCTCCAGCACCCACCTTTTAACTCTATTTAACTACAAAACTACGAGAATGAAATTGAAAACACTATTAATATTTTCAATCCAAGCTCAATAGCTTATATAGTCATATGGGTCTGAACTCAATTCAGTCCCCATACATTTTGGTGTCTTTGGCTTTTTAACAACCATAGCCACCACTATCCTATTAGGCAGGATTGGTGTTAAACCACTAAACATCACATGATCACTATCTCATACTAGCACAATAATTGTTATTAAACATTTCAAAATACAGCAAAACTCTCCATATAGTAGTGCCATCTTGTGCTAACAAGAGCAATCAATGGATGCCAGAAGGCCTGTGTATAAAATCCCTATCTAGTGCCTACTCATCTAATATCCCCAGACTAGTTTCTGGCTTGTGGCCTTCATCAGTGAGGAGCAGGCCACAAGCCAGAAACTAGTCTGGGGATATTGAATGAGTAGGCACTAGATAGGGATTTTATGCACAAGCCTTCTGGCATCCATTGATTGCTCTTGTTAGCACAAGATGGCACTACTATATGGAAAGTTTTGCTGTATTTTGAATTGTTTAATAGCAATTATTGTGCTAGTATGAATAGTGATCATGTGATGTTTAGTGGTTTAACTTTTTATATGTGGAATCATAGAATTATAAGGTACTAACAAAAGTCTATTTACTATAAAATTAAACTATATAAAATTATTTATTTAAGATATTTAGGCATAAGATATGCATGCTCTGGCATTTAACTTCCAGGAAAAGCTAAAGGTCACAATAAATATATACACATATATGATACTATTTAAAAATTGTATATATTCATACATTATAAAAAATAATTAATAAAAAAATAAAATAATGAACTTGTGAAAATATATTGTAATAATTTATTGATAATTTTATTAGTTATTCATTAGACTAGAGATTATACACTTAATAAATAATATTTCTGTAGTGTAACTTTCACTACACCATTCTCAAGTGGATATGCATAAGTGTGGTGTAATGAATACTGCAGTCCATAAATATTATTTATCAAGTAGATAATCTCTAGCCTAATGAATGACTAATAAAAATTATCAATATACTTCCATTAAGTGGTTTGTATCAAAGTTGTGAGCGCAGCTAGTTTGACTCATCAATTAAACTGTAGTAATTGGCTACCTATATATACTGAATGGTGATAAATATAAGTGCAAGAAATTGTGAACTGGGCTAATTGATGACTGCTGGTTCAGCATAAAATGTGCATCTTGGGGATCATAGATTTTTTTCACGTCTTTGGTTAGATGTTTATTATTACACTACTCCACAAGGTGTTAAAACTGAATAAACACATGTTTCTATCTTGTATGTAAGTGATATAGTTGAAAATTACATCACAGAAATATTATACACTATGATAATAAATCTAAAGAGAAAATAGAAAAGAAACCATATAATTGTCTAAGTTCCTAAGAAGAGAAAGCTGACTGATTTATGATCGAATGACACAGCTGTGTGAATGAAAAATTATATGTTTATTAATTTTCAGTTTTTTATTTTATTTAGATACTTTTTCAAACTATGAATAACTAATTCATCATGAATAATGAGTCTAAAAATAAAGAGAAAATTATTGTATTATAAAGTATTAATACTGTTACATGTTATATAGCTCATCTGTTGGTTTAAAGATGTTAAAATGTTTGATCTGTGGATGTTTGAAGTCTTTATATACTATTATTAAACAATCATAGATTTGAATACTAAGTTATTTGAAATTTTAACAATCAAATGCTTTTATAATATGATAGACATTTTTATACCAGAAGAGATGTTTAGATTTAGAAAAAGTAGATGACTATAATAAAAAAAAAAACATATACATATTTTGAATAAATACATTTCTTTCAATATTTTCTCTCTTTTTTTTTTAAAAAAAAAAAAAAAACAGAATAAATTAACTTGAAGATTCATGAAAATAACTTCAACATTAATGCTTGATAGATTGCAAGTGATAGTTGAAATTTGTCATTAGAAATAGTGGATAATTTATTTTATGTCTTTTTCTTTAGACACTGTACTATCCATATTTATTTTTACTACATTTGTTAATTATTTATTATGTAGTATATGAATTTTTTTACATAGTTAAACTATTTACAAAATATTATAAAGAAACTGTAGGCATTTCATTGAGAAGACAGAATCACTAATGTCATTATTAATTCCAATTTTACCATTCTTGCCAGAGATTCAACAGCTTCTTTAACAATCAGATATTCTACTACTAAAAATAATCATACTCCTATTTGAAAAAAAAATCTTATAGTAAACTTCTGGATACTCAATTAAATATTATCATGAGAAATATTATTTTTAATATAATCTTTATTGAAGTATATTATTACATGGTTTTACATTAGTTTAGGTACACTTCAAATAGTATAATGATAGGGTTAACAGCTTATTTATATACATATAAATATTTACTTGTAAAATAAAATCAGTTTCAAAAGGAATTATATAAAAGTGGTGAAAGTTAATCTGGACATTTAAATGAGTAAACTATATGGTTAATGATAAGTATTGGTATTAAAACTAAGATAATATTCTGATTTTACTGATCAGTGGCTACAGTGGTGTAGGTAAGAGTACTAAGCTCTATGTGGCTGCATATACATCTGGAGATGTGAAGGTTTGATTTATAATTTTAATTTTACTTATTTTGTTGTAAAAATGTGATTGCAGTTTTCTTGAGATTGGGCTAGAGCAGAAATGGCATCTAAGAAACCAAATGTTGGATAGAATAAAAATAGTTGCTCTAATGTTGAGGAAGAATTCTCTCTTGATGCTGCTAATGAGAGTGATGATAAGTGATGCTGATTAAAATTTAGTGATATATGTAATCAGGGTTTGGCATATTTAAAGGAAAGAACACTTAAAGAAGAAATATTGGATCTTTTTTCTCTTTGTAGCAGAGTAAACGAGTTGAGTTTATACTGACAGAAAACATTTTTTTTAGATATGAAGCTACAAGTTGATAAACATTCCAAATTAAGGAAGTGCAAGTACTTGGGGTCTAGATACTAGGATTTAAATTTTTGGATGTTTGTTTGTGCAATGAAATGTTGGAGTGTTAATAATTGTTCAGTTCCATAAGTAAAGTTATAAGCTTCTCAGTAATTTATTTTAATTTATAAAATATATTGTTTGAGTGTGGAGTATGTAGCAGAGTATTCTATGCAGGAGCTTTCTGTTTTTTTATATAATTCTTTTATAAAATATCAAAAGAGAAACTGTTTAAAAAAATACACAAAAATCTGTTAAGCAGATCAGACTTGGCAATAACTTGAGATATAATTTGTCGATCTAAGACTGATCTCATCCCCCTTTTGGATATTTAATCAAAAATTTACAAACAAAGAGTTATAATATTAAAAATGGAATTCTTATGAAATTCCAAATAAATCTCTTTCTCCAGATCCAACAATAGATTCACCTGAATTTGATCTTCCTAAAAGCAACTGGATTCTCATCAACAGATTCAGGACAATCCATAATCATTATGTTCATTGGTTTCTTAAATGGAATTAAACAGTCACTGATTTTTTGTAGATGTGGTCAAACATATACTTATTAACATCAGTAAGAATATTCTTAATTTCTGTTTTCATGCAAGTCACAAAATGTTGTTCCATTTTTATTATACAAATTATATAACAACTTGTTTTAAATATAAAATATTTTCACATAAAAATAATTTTGGTACATTCATGCATAAAGCTGCTTTTCATTTGTATCACATTGCACATTTCTACATAAAAAATGGCTATGTATTAATAATTGGTGATGTGACATTCACGCATGATTATGGCAGATTAAGTATTTAATATTTATATTCCATTAATTTGGAACAAGTTTTTTTGCTACTTAACTAAGAATTATTCCTGTAATCTTTTAACTCAAAATCTAAAACTCCATCACTGCATTGAAATGCATAGGGCATCAGCTATACAAAAATGGACATTAGTAGCAAAATCTTTATAATCTCTGATTCTAAAAAAAACAATATATACAGACAAGGTGAAAAATAGTACTATTTTTTTTTAATCTCTTAGATGCAAAAATGTCATATAATGTCTCAATCAGAACTATATACCCATTTTGAGTTATTCTGCTTTCACATAATCCTAAAAGTTACATTAATAATAGCAAGAATAAATGCTTAAAATAAAAATATTAATCTGCTGTATATCTTCTAAATTTAACATAAATATATAGTGACACTCTGCAAAATAAATCAATCAGAGAAGCTATTGAGATCTTTAAAAAAAATCAGATTATATCAACAAATGTGATGATACATGAAAACTACTTTCCATTTGGATTTTTTTAAAACCCAATAACCTGAATAATTTCAACAGTAAACATTTTCATCATCATATCTATGCTACTTACTGCAAACTTGTGGTAAAATCATGTGAAAATCTACTGATTTTATATCATTATTATTTATCTGCTATCATTCCATTCACATTATACATTAAAAAAAATTCCATTCTTGTCTTAATATTGTTATATGTCAATGCTTGTAACACTTCCAAAACAGTTTTGATAACAACATTCATTAGCAGTTGGTGGCTAGTATGGCCCAACTAAAATTTGTGAATGCTATGTGGATGAATCTGGATACGTCATTTATGTGTGTAGTCGGTGCAAATTTTCAGTTTAGCAACAAAATAATTTTATATTTAACCTATTTTGGTACAAATGCTGAATTATTATTTTTTAGCGTAATTTAACTAGATATATATTACACATTGTCAGTGTTAGCTATATAGATTAGCTAACAAAAAAGTAATAAAATTATTTATCATATTCTCTATTCAAATCTGTTTAAATAGCCATAACGGTTACATATCATCAATTTAATTACATAGAGTAACCTTGTAGTGTAGTAATTAGTGCAAGGATTTGCTATGTCCAGACCAAGTGGGCCTAAAGATTTTATATAAATAACAAACTACCCTACTAGTCAGTAATAGTGTTATACTGGTCAGATAAATATCACTGCCGTTAAAACAAAAAAATATGATGATAATGTCAAGCAGATGTAACTGGTGGAATGGGGAAACACTAATACTGGACTCTGTATTTCCTTTACCTTCAATTTGATTGCTTGAATAAGTCGATTTTTTTCGGAACACAGTATGTATGCATATTTCTCTAAACTTTATATAATTAATATTATAATTAAATAATATTTTAAATTTAAATTATAGAATTCTAATGGATCACATACCACGTGCACACATTATATACACATATATTAAATAAATACGAACACTATAAATACGTAATTATTATTATTAACGCAAGTAATAACAGTATTAGCTTTGACAAATAACACTTCAAATAAAACGGTAACATAGAATAATAAAAAATGATCCGCCTACCAATGTTAAGGTAAAAATTGAATCAATAGCATCTTAACAGCTGTGTCTTTAATTAAACAAAATTGAAATTACTGTATTTATTTTAAGACAAAATTATACACAATAAAAAATAAAGAAACACTTAACAAAATAATAAAAAAAATCAATTTTGATTGAAAGGTATGCAATTAATTTTTATTATTTACTTTAACGTTTAGCGTTTTTGCTTTAATTAATTTTGTTAAATTAATTAAGGCAGGAATTTATTATGTTTTTTGAAATAATATATCTATTAATAAATGATTCTATTTTAAAAAAATGTTATATTTATTACAGTGTTTTGTCTTTAAGTGTTATTACTACTGGAAGAAGTTCAATTATACATATATTAGATTTCTCTTTACTTTCAAAGAAGTATTATTATTTTATTAATGATTTCAAGAAGTGTGTTAAGGCATATTTTCGATGTTGTATGTCATTTTGTAAACACCTGGGAGATGTTGACGGCTCTAATGTATTTGGATTTCCTCCAAGAATGTAAATTTCCATTCATGATTTTGAAATAGAAATATATAATTGGCAATCAGGCTGAAATATCATCGCTTTAAGATGTATTAAAATCTATCTTATAATATTAGTCATACATTATTTTATTAAAATTGAAGTATATAAAAAAATTGGATTAAGTTTTTTTATTTTATATATAATTATTGTTCTTGATATTGAAATATATAAAAAAAGATTATTTATTGATATATTTAGATAATTTATTAAGTTCTAATATAATAATTAGTGCTTTTAATTCCATCCTATTAATACTAATCGAACGCTTATTTTTTCAGGAAATAATGTGCAGCACATGCACAGACTTTTAATCTGATCACATGATTCACTGATTGATATATTTATTTATTGAAATCATAATACTTTATATCATTTTAAATTAAAAATTTTTGTTTAATATTTTATAAAACGATTTAATAATAATTTTTAAATTAACAAATCCTGCTTTAAAGAACTCATTCACATTAGTGAAAGTTAATTCTTTTTATACTGTGAATATTTTGCTTAATTGGTTTCATTACAGTATTATTTAACAACAACATCAATATAAAACAATATTTAATAGGTCATTTGTATTATCAACAATAATCTAATGTATAAAAATAGAAATTAATTAGCTTCAACCTTGCCAGTGTTTATCATTACTACAGTAGTTTATAACTTAAAGTGTTAAAGGAGTGTTGATGAGTTTATAGTTTATAACTTGAAATAAAGGTTAAACATACGTTCAAACAATCTAACTGATAAATATATAAATATGTAAATTTATTGAAAAAAATGGACATAATTAAAAAATTTCTATTTCTATATTTATGTATTTGTGAATATTTGTGAATAAATGACTGTATGACTTCTTTCATACTTTCAAGTAAGATAAGTGACATATTCGAGGAAGATGATACCGAGGAATGTGAGTCTAAATATATTAGGAGTAATCCTTGTTTATTTTTCAGGAATTGGCAATTGCGCATTATTTTACAGATTTTAGATTCAATGCTAATTAAATAGAGACAGCATTATTTCTTTATGCCATTTGCTTAGCATCAGCAGCAACTATTACGAACATGATCAACAATAATCAATACCCTAGTCTCCAAATTTAATACAGTTTCCCTAACCAATAGCATTCCTCTTTCACATCACTCCAACAAATTGCTTTATTTCATCTATCCATCTCATACATGGTCTTCTTTGAGGTCTTTTAAAAATCTTTTGTGATTATTTTTAAACTTTAATTGTCTATCTGTTATCATCTTCTCTAGAAATATGTCTAGCTCATGTCTTTTTCAATCTTCTACTTCTTCAACACTTGTTTATTCTTGCATCCACTTATTTTGCTTTCAAATTTTCTATATGGTCTGAAATTTTTGTATTTCTTCTTTGTTAAGTGTCCAACTCTCAACTTCATATGTAAGAACTGATGAATTATCAAAAGCCTCTTAAAAGTTAAATTCTAATATTAATTTTATCTATTATGTTTTTATCTGTATTAATATTTTGATCAAGATATTTGTAATTGATAACTTTTAGTTAATTACTAAAATGCTTATTTTCTCCTTTTGTGAAAACCACTGAATAATAACTTAGACATTTTATGATTTAATATTAGTTCTTTTTTTTGTTGTTGTTGTTTTCATCTGATAACTCTATTATTTTCAAAAATAATCACACATCATCTCTGAAACTTAGATGACTTAAATACTGACTGTGTATTCTTATTCTTTCAATTGCCCATTTTAATTCACAAACTATTTCCCATAAAACTGCAGTAAAATGTTTGAGGATAAAAAAATCACCTTGACATACACTTTTATCAATATTAATCTTCTTAGACTCACCAAAATTAGATATACAAATGTACAAATTAATTTGAAAATAAAACATAAAATCAAGTAAGTTTAAACAGGCAAAAAATGCCATGAGGTAGAAGAATTGCAAATGAGCACTACAGTAAAGAAAGTAATTATTAAAATAAAGTGTAATAATGAAAAGAACAACCATTCTAAATACTTAAAGAATAGGTTTAAATATGTAATGTATATTTTTGGAGATATATTCGATAATTACTTAATTGTTAGTATATAAACAGATATGGGATTATTGAATAAACTTTTCTAAAAATCAAACTTAGTTAAGCACTGTATTGTATCTGAAATCCTATTAACATTTCTTTACTATTTAAACTCATAACCCAAGCTTAATTAAAAAAAATTAAACAAATGCTTTTGAATTTGGCTTAAAAAATGAGCTTAATTAAGAAATACATGGTAAATTTTCAAGCTACAGAACTATAAGATAATTCTTTAAATCCATTCTTAACATTATTTTAAACTAATAAGAAATATTTATGAAAGATTTATATACTATTTCATACTCAAAATTTAAAATTATACAGATTACTCAGAAGTAAATAATATTAGTCTACATTCTAATTTTCTTATGAATAAATAAATAAATAAATGATTTTATAAAATAAATAAATAATGACTATAAATATTATCAAAATCACACTTTTTTTTATTTTTGCTGTAATATTCTATAAATACAATTTATCCAAACTGCTTCAAACACTTTTTAGAAAAACTCTTTATTTGCTTATTTTACATGTATTGTTTTTTAATCTCCATTATAAATTGCTTATGAATAAATAAATAAATAAAATAATTTTATAAAATAAATACATAATAGCTACAAATAAATAAAAGACTTGCTTATTCTACATAAATTGGTTTTTAGTTTCCATTCTAATTTGCTTATGAATGAATGAATGAATAAATAAATAAATAATGAGTATAATACATGAATAACTTTTGAAATAGTGCACACAGAGTAAAATGTGAAGAGGAGTTAAGTAACATGAGCTTTTTGAATAAAGGAATAAGCAATAAAGTGATTTATTTCTTTATTAGATACTTGAGATTTTTCAACTAAACAAAGATGGCTGCTGTATTTTTGATAGATCTACAGCAGTGGCAGTCTACCTGGCCCCTACCACCCACTAGTGGGTGTTCCAGACTTCATGGTGGGGGGGAGGGGCAGGGGTTTTGTCAGACACTAAAGCACTTTCTTTTTTTAAAAATTTAATTGGCTTTTTAAAAAAATTTCATAGAGATTTATATGCTTTAGCTTGTTGTAACTCTGCTTTATAAATTTTATAAAGTAAAGTTACTTCTTTACTTTATAAATCATCATTACTGCGGAACCGGTGGGTGGTTAGAAAATTTTACTACTAACAGAAATACAAAAGTGGGCGGTATGTATAAAAAGGTTGACTACCCCTGATCTACAGTTTTAGGGAGTCCCAAAAATGTTTACAAAAAAATGCCTGCTAGAAAACATTGTATTTAATAATTACAATTAATTTTTTATTACTATTATTTTAAAAAAATAAATCACGATAGAAAAATTAATTACAATATTTACAATTTTTTTTTTTTGGGAGGGGCAGAAAAATGAAAAAAATATACAAAATTTATACTTTATTCATGTTCATGGCATGCAACCATATTGTAACCATTAACACATATTTTTCAGTAGGAAAGGATCACTCAGCTTTGGAAATAGACCACTGCATCATGTCCTGTGACAGGAAAGTTCCAATTTACCAAAAAAACTGCTGACAAAAAAACCCCCACTGAATTAAATGAAAGTACGACAATGTTAAGAGTGTCTTGCCACTTCCCATGTTATAAGTAAAAAAAAAAAATTGAAATAAAGTTTCTTAATATTATTCATTTTTTTAAATTTAACAATTGATTTATTAATTTTGTTTTAATTTAACAATTAACACATCTTCGGTAAATAATAGACCCTCGAAACTGTACATTTATTAAAAATATGGGCTGCCATCTTGGTTTACTTGAAAATTCTGAATACCCTTTTTTATAAATGATTTATTTATTTAGACATTAATAGACAAATAAATAATGCACATCTTTGTGTAATCAAATAACAGGTTTAAAAAAATCTGTGTTTTATTCCCATGATTAAATAAATAATTTCTGATAGCAAGATAACTTTTTACATTGTTATTGTTATTATTATATGTATACAATTCCTGCTTACATATATATTTTATTCACGGGAGTAAAGTTAAACATTTTAAAGGTGACTCTTTTTGAACTACTCAACTGCAACTAGCAAAAAGTCTCATAGAAAAAATTATTTATTATGAATTATCTCATAGTTGACAATCAACATATTAACATTTTAATTAATTATAATATTTCCTATAAAGATTAGCTGTAGAAGAATATGATTTTCCAATATTGATTTTTCACATCATATGCAAAGATCAAATTGCCTCTTTTTCAATAAATAGCCTACTTTAGAGCAAAAATATCTCCAACAACCCCTCCAAGAAGAACAGGAAAAATAAGGTAATACCTATTATGCTTTACAATTTCTGAGAAGTGAGGGTTTGTCTAGTTTTCCATTCTTGCTTTACCCTCAGCAAAAGATAGCTAGATACTCATTTACAGATCAATGGTGGATGGTTAACGGAAGTGGTGATGAGACTACTACCTGAGATAATAATACATAAGTCCCTTGAAAAGAATTTGACTTTGCCAAGATTAAAATCCCAGGGCATAAGCATGGAGCATGAGTGCTTTACTTCTGCATCATAAGGCTCTTACTATGTACATAATTTAATGCTAAATAACACAAAAGTCTGGAGTTTTTTCTCATAATCAATGAGATAATAAAATGTGTTGAGAAGATTACAATATGAATATTCTTCAGCTTAAAAATGATGATATTGAATGTAGTATTGTAAAAGAACATAGATTTGGAGTGTTAAACAGATGAATCTTTAAAAAGTATTTTATAATGAATTAAGCATAGTTATTGTAAAAGAAAGCAGACCTGTTTAGAAACAGATTGTAAAGAAATGCTTTCATTGAAAAAATAAAATAGTTAGGCAATATTTATCATCATAAACACAATACTAATTTTTGTCATTTTATCTTTTTTCCAAAATTACTATATTTGTTTACAAATGACCGCTAGTATTGATGAAATTGCAGTAATACAATAGTTCTGGCAGTTGCATTCTAGTGGATTTTTTAAATTAAGTACTTTTTAAATATATGTACTCATTAGTGTATTATTTACAACATTTAAATTAATAACATAAGATTAAAATTTTAATATTTGTATTTATGTTGAGCGATCCTAAAAAGCAGATTTTATGATTCTAAAAAATGACACTATGATCAAAATAAACATCGAACCCAAATTTTCATAGGCATTTATCTCAACATTATAAATTTATAGTTTCTATTTTCTTAAAATCTTCATATTCTTTTTTGCATTATTTTATATAATATTACAAAATCTTTTTTAAAAATCTACTCTTTAAGCACTTGAATTTAATGCTTTATAATTAATGAATTCTGGAGATGAGTAGAACTGAAAGTAAATAAAAGATTATAAAGCATTGAATTCAAATGCTTAAAAAATGAATTTTTAAAACTTTTTTTTTTATATTTGTATTTTCTTTAATAATTTAAGAACTAAAACAAAAAAAAAAACATAAAACAAGTCTCAAGTATCCTATTTAACTTTGTTACTTAAATTTAAAAAAATCAACTTTATAAAATATCAAAGAGTATAAATTAACAAGTGCTGACTGGTATTCATCGAAAATGCGCTGTCATATAATTGGGAATTTTCTAAAAGAGTATATGTTAATTTTATATTTAAAGGAAAATCAGGTAACTAAATGATGTAAATCATTTTAAAATGTGAATGTTCTCCCCTTTTATTTTGCCGATGTCATAGAACAAATTTTTTAAATTATCACTTTGTAAAAACATAAAATATTAGTTACATTAAACATCACATGATCATCATTTCTTGTGCTTGCTCATAACTGTTATTAAAACAGGCAAAACTCTCCACACAGTAGTGCCACTCAGTGCAAGCCAGAGTAATCAATGGATGCCAGAAGACTTGTGCATAAAATCCATATCTAGTGTCTATTCATCCAATATCCCCAGATAGTTTCTAGCTTGTGGCTTTTGTCAGTGAGGAGCCTTGGATCTGAGAGCACTACATTTAGATCTTAGGATCTAATGCAACTCTCCAACAGCCATCTTTTATCTCTACTTAACTACAAAACTATGACAATAAAATTGAAAACAATAATATTTTCAATCCAAGCTCATTAGCTTAAATAGTCATAGTTTTGTAGTTAAGTAGAGATAAAATGTGGCTGTTGGAGGGTTTGCATTAGATTCTAAGATCTAGGTGCAGTGTTGTCAGATCCAAGGTTCATCACTGATGAAAGCCACAAGCTAGAAACTGGTCTGGGGATATTGGAGGATTAGGAACTGGATAGCTATTTTATGCACAAGCCTTCTGGCATCCACTGATTACTCAAGTTTGCACTGAGTGGTACTACTGTATGGAGAGGTTTGTCTGTTTAAAATATTCTCTTAGATTATGATTTATATTGTAAGAAAAAAAATACATCTTAGTTTCCATATCACTGCTTCAGAATTACATTCTTGTAAACATAAAGAACAAAAAGTGTGATGATTACTGTGACAAATCAATTACTTTAATATAAACAATATATCATTGGATATTATAGACTGGTCATTTAGTCTAACTTATTGTATAGAAGTAAATCATGGGCTCTTATTGGTATAATATAAAGTAAGTGATATAATTTCATGTTCTATTAGATTCTAAAAATAAGTTTGCAAGCTCATAAGCCCAAACATTACATTTTTTAATTTGCTGAATATACTACTGTTGAATTTACTGTTGGAAAAATATATTTATTTTGGATAGGGGGATACTGGGCAAATGAATAATGATAAACTTATAAAAAATATTTTATAATGAACTTAAAGACAACAAACAGGTATTACTGACCTTATTGAAAAAATTAAAAGATTGAAATGGAGTTGGGCTGGACATATTGCTAGAAGAGATGATAATAGATGGACAATTGAAATTTTAAACTGGATTCCAAGAGATTGTAAAAGATCCAGAAAGAGACCACATGTGAGATGGATGGATGAAATAAAAAAATGTGCAGGGGTGTTGTGGAGAAGAGAAGCTAAAGATCAGAGTTTGTTAACATTATAAATATGCCAAAGATACATTGAAAACATGGAATAGTGATTGTCTTTATTGGAAGAATTTAGATGAAAACAGAAAACAATGGAATTATAATTAGACATGGTACTAAAATCATTCAATAAAAAACAATTGCTGCAAAAAAAAGACAACACTTCAAAATGCAAAAGTCAACTTTAATTTTTTATTCTTTGCCTTTTTATTCTTTCTGAAATTAGAATGACCATACTCGCAAGATGATGATGATTTTAAATATAACTCAGTAAGTTTGTATATCTGTTGTTTTAAAGCCTATTGAGAATATAGAGAGTTACGAACTTTTTTAATTACTTATATATATATAAAGATGACTGAAAACTTAAAATTCTCTATGGAAATAAATTGTCTAGTAAAATTAAATTAATGTCAGAATACTGTGAAAAAACAGTACTTCTAAATAAAAATTTTCAAAAACAAGTATCAATAAAAATGAAATCTAAAGAGGAAACTCAGTCTAACTTTCTAATAATTATTCCTAATTAAAATCCATAAACTGGTTTTTTTAACATTTCAATATTTTATTTAAACTTAATCTAAATGCTATTCCTATTAATACCTTTTTATCCACTGTAAAGAGATTGTACCATATTGGTGCCACAAATTTTTTATGTAGCTGAGATAAAGAAACAATTATTTATTTTATATCACTAGACTACTTTACTGAACTGTAGTATCATTATAAAAACAGTATATTCTTTATTATACCATCCTTAAATGCTCTAATTAACATCTTACAGAGAAGATTCTTTCCAAATATTGATTACAATGTTTATTATATTTAATCTGAGGCTTCCAAAATATTATTTCACATTCAATCCTATCTCCCAAACTCCAATTACTTTTCTTCAATAAAATCAATAACATTAAAATTAGATATCAAACACTGCCACCCCCAACTATTTATGCAGCCTTATGGAGTCTTTCATTATTGCTTGCAAGCTGATAAATAAAAATAATTCAAGTAGCGTTTATCATTATAATATAAATATATTTTCTTCTTTAAAACAAAAAGAATTTAAAAAAATGAGGGAGGATTAAGTAATTCAATCTCTATGTGCTATTTTTTTATACATATGTCATTAACAGTGATTAATTTAACATTCATTTTAGGGATGTATTCATTTGCTGAAGTAATCATTTGTATTACAACTATAATTTATGTAATTTATTATCATTAAACTGTACTTTAAAAGTAAATGATAAACAATCAGCTATAATTATAATATGAATATAAAAAGTTAATAATGATTATATATTGGTGTTTGAAATATTGAAGCTTAACAAATGATTTTGTTTTAATATTTCCCAGTAAAATTATAGAATTTATAGATAATTTATTTATTTCTTTATGGAAAGTTTGAGATAGAAAAGGCAAAAAAAGGTACTGATATAGTATGTGCTGTAATCTTATTTTTGTTTCAGTTTTTGCTTTTACATAGCATGTGGAGCCACCAAACCTGTATTGTGAATAGGTTTGTGAAAAGATAAGGGGGACTTAGATATGAAAGTCATGGAGTTGACAAAAATTATGTTGTGGAATTGGGATGGAGCAGATTATAGGAAAACTTAGGGTGGAGAATGGAAAGGGAAGGTAAAGTGGGTAACAGGTTTCTCTGGGCATAGTTGCTGAGAGATTCCTGACTCTGTATAAGGAGAAGTCACAGTGTATCACATCACATAGTAATTGATAAATCTGAAAACTCCAAATATTTTATAGAAATTAATGTAAAAGTTGATGTGTACATATATAAAAATAATACTAATTTTTTTTTTAAAATTTGATGTCTACTTTTATAAAAATAATACTAAATATATATATTCTTTCAAAAACAGACAGAAATTAAGATCAATGTAAATATCAATTTTTTTTTATAAACACAATACTAAAACACAAATTGCAAAAAAAAGTTGTGTAATAAAAAAGAGAGGGGTAAAGTAAATCTTTTTTGTTTATCTGTGGTAAGTAAAGTTAAGATCTGAAGAAAGACTAGAAAAAATAAAACAATATTTTATTATTGTAAAAGGACAGTCTTTCTTCGTCTCCAGTATAGAACACATTATACATTGATATAAAGCAGTTATTCCATAATATCAAAATAAAGTATTAAAATAAGAATTATTAAATAATGAAATAGTTTGTAAAAAGTCTAAAATATTAGTTTCTTAAAATGAATTTGAGATAGTTTATAATAAATGGACAAAGTTAATAAAATTTTATTAATGGTTAAAATATAAAGAAAATTTTATATAAATTAAAATAAACAAGCCACTAGGTAAAGAGTAAAATCCCTTATTTATAAAATACTTTAATAAATGTAAAAGATTAAATTATTCGTGGCACAACAGTAATTTTGAGCAATTTGCCTTTATTAAGGCTTAAGATTATTAAGATCAAACTGATATGATATAAAGAGAGATTTCCCATTTTATTTTACTTTATTTCTATTAATTCTTTCTATTATTCTTGTCACTGCATAATGTATATAGTGATTACAGAAATTTTCATTGAACGGAGAAGGCATATCAAAAATCAGATATATTAATCTTTAACTGAGATTTAAAGTTTATATCTGTGCTAGAGATAATCTCTAGTTTAGTAAATGATTAGTAATAATCATTATTATATTTATCTGAGGTGGGTGGTATCAAAGTTGTGAGTGGAATGAGTTTGACAGTTGTAAATAAAAATGTAACAATAAAATAAACTATAAAAAAATCTTTAAAGATAATAGTAATTTGAGAAATGTTTTTATCTTGCAGTGACAGATCAAATACTTTTATGCAAACAATATGTCATTGAATGTTACAGCATAGTTGTTTAGCTTAATTATTGTATGGAAGTGGTGTAATGTGAAGGTATTGATAAATTTTCATAATGATGTTCTATTAGATTATAAAAATATATCTGCAGCAAGCTCATAAAACCAAATACTGTCCTTTATTTTCCTAGATGTGTTATAATTGAGTTTATTGTTGTAAAAACATATTTTGTTGGATCAGATATGTTGGGCAAATGAATAATGGCAAACTGGTTAAGCAGCAGAATTCTTTTTAATAAAGAAACAACAATCTCCAGGAAAGTATATTTCCAAATTATGGGTGAAAACAAGATAATACTAATTAGGCTTCTTGACTCATGAAATTCACTAGGAAATAAACTACATTGAATGTATTTAATGAATGTTAGTGAGTAGTTTAATGAATTTCAGTGTATAAAAATAATGGCACAATTCAATCTCAGTGATAATAGATAGCTATACAAATATAAATTTACATACTATATTAAAACCTTTTAAGGTAATATTTTTATTTTACTTATTGTTTTTATGATGTATTTTTATTAGACCAGTAAACATCACATGATCACCATCCTAAGATCTAGGTGCAGGGCGCTCAGATCCAAGGCTCCTCACTGATGAAAGCCTCAAGCTAAAAACTGGTCTAGGGGTATTGGATAAATAGGCATTAGATAGGAATTTTATGCACAAACCTTCTTGCATCCATTGATTACTCTGGCTTGCACTGAGTGGCACTACTGTATGGAGAGTTTTATCTATTTTTATTAAAGGCTTAAAGAATGTGTTTTCTAAATACCACATTTAAGCATTTTATTGCATTTGTGAATTTTTCAAATTGTCGTTTGTATTTGTTTATTCAATTTCATCACATGTATTGCAATAACCAATCTCATTGAACAAAGGGCATTAAAACTTTATATATTAAGTTGTAGTATTCCTGTGTCTAATTTTGGAGTAGATGTTATGTCTGGATTGATATATATATATATATTGACTCATTTTGTCATATATTTTTATGTTGTTTATTTGTTATGTTAATAACTAATTAAATATTATTATTTTTCATTTGTCATCTAAGTTTTTAATTCTCTTCTTTTCATTCTATATCTGTTTGTATATTTTATATATGCATGATTGTTTGGTTCTTGACATTTGGAGTATCATATTCTGATGACAGTGTTAGGCATCATGGTTCTGAAAACTAAAAAGGGTTCATTATAAGGATTGAATCTCATGAGTTCAGTTACAAGGATTGAATCTCATATGAAACCCACCCACCAAAAAAAGAGCATGATGTCTGTTTTATGAATGAACTACATTTAACCATGAATTATACATAATCTAGTTAATATCACATAATTTTAACACATTACATAAAAAATAACAATCTCAACATGAGATATGTGGTAACAAGACATAGATATCATTTAATTTCATCTGTTACAAAATACCATTTTAAATTAATAAATAACATTCTGTAAATGTAATCAATTAAAAAATATGACCTTAGCAATGAAGTTTTATATATTTTTTTAAAATAAATAAAAGTGCATAAAAACTTGTGGAAGTATCTACTATCACTTTACTATAATATTATTTTCTTATTTTTAAATTTAGATTTTATAAATATCTAATTAATTGTATCAATATGATAATTAATGAAACTATGTTAATAAAACAATTTTACAATGAAATAATATTTGGCCAATTCTGTTTAAAACAGACAAAACTCCCCAATACAGTAGTGCCACTCAGTGCAATCCAGAGTAATCAATAACAGTTATGAGAAAGCATAAGGAATGGTGATCATGTGGTGTTTAGTGGTCTAATACCAATTCTGTTTGTTGGTACATGCAATTGTAAATGAAATATGATCCCATTTGCTTAACTTAAATTTTTAACTTAATAATATAATCCTTATTCTGTTATTGTTCTCAAATCTTTCTGTAATGATGCACATTCAGCTTTAAGCCCAAAGATAGTTTGAAAAAATTAAACAATAAAGGATTAAGAGATATATGACATTAATGTGGTGTTAATTTTTATTTAAATTTTTATTAAACAAGTAAGAATAATAAACTGAAAATAAAAGGAGGACGGTTAAATAAAATTTGACATTTTTAAGTCTATATAGGAATTATAATTTTAAAATATTATTAATCATTAAAATTTAATAAAATACAATTAATCTGATATAATGTGGAGATGGTTTCAATTGCTGTTGAATTTTTAGGCAGTAAATAAATAACAAAATCACATTAAACATGATATACTAAGTTTAACAATA
Source organism: Epiperipatus broadwayi (assembly GCA_028023455.1). NCBI lineage: Eukaryota > Metazoa > Onychophora > Udeonychophora > Euonychophora > Peripatidae > Epiperipatus > Epiperipatus broadwayi. The sequence goes on along the minus strand of JAQFVV010000219.1, from coordinate 115,053 downwards.
AAAAATATTATAATTATCAAGATCATGTAACAATCTATTTATCTTTGAAATTATATTGAATTTGTAACTATTTGCGTTAGAATTAAAAAAATTAGATAAGTGGACTGATTATAAACAATTATCTAATATATTAAAAAAAGATGTCACATAATTAAATAAATATGTTGAACTGATAAGTGATTTTTTAATACTGTAATTATAAATAATGTTTACTTAAAATACTACAACTATATTTCATTTTTCGGAAACATTAATTTTTTTCTAATATAAATAAGCAAATCTAAATAAATGTAATTCTCAATTTAAAAACTAATGTGTGCTATATTTTTGCATGATGTAATTTATGCATAATCTTTGTAGCTATGATATATTAAAGCATGTGAATGATCATATTTACAGAGAATATTTTAAATAAAAACCCTCCCCCATCAAATTTCTGTATCTATGATAATTAATAATTTTGTGGCTATGACTTTTGTTTTTGAATTTAAACTACTACTCATATTTAAACAATGCCATAAAATCTTAATCCTTTTATGTTAATAACTGAATTGTTTTATATAGTTTTGTGGCACTGCAGTTTCTGAATTAGACTGACTTACCTTGCACTAAAATATATATTAATTCCAAATATAATTTTTAAATATTGCATTTGCATATTGTTTTTAAATTTGAAATTGTAAATTTACATATAGATTGTTTATATCACATGATCACCATTTCATATGCTTACACATGCTGTTAATAAGAATACCAAATTCTCCATTCTATAGGTCACCAAGTGCAAGTCTTTGTAATTAATGGATGCACTGATGAAAGCCACAAGCTAGAAACTAGTCTGGGGATGTTTGATGAGTAGACACTAGATAGGGATTTTGTGCACAAACCTTCGTGCATCTATTGATTATGAAGGTTTGCACTTGGTGGCACTATTGTATCAAGAGTTTGATACTCTTATTAGTTTGTTTATATATTTATTTTTATAAAATGAACTATTTGTTTTTCAGTAAGTATATAATGTTTAGATTGAGATTTTATTTCAAAATTCATTTTTTAGAAGAATACAAGTCAAGGAAAGTATAATAATATAAAACTGGAAGTCATTATTAATTTTAAAAAAGCCTTTATAAATATTGTAACTATTATTGTTTGTCCTTTTTTGTAATAATAAATAAAATTTTAATATGTTAAAAAATAATTTTAACATCATTGATCTGAAACTAACTTTGGCAATCATTCATCAGTCAGTACAACCATTTTAAGAGTGAAAAGAATCATGTTTTTCTTTATAGTAAATCTTATTTATAACTAAATTAAATTAAAATATATAACAAAGTTCTTGATAAAAAAAATGATAACTTTGTTTTACTGCTAAAAGAAATTAATAGAACTACTATGGATTAAAAAGAAAACCTTTGTTTTTCAATTTTATCTTTTTTTTTATTTGTAAAATTGATGTAGTATTTGTAAGTTTACTTTTGTTTTTAAACTTATATTTGACACAAATTATATGTAATGAAGAATAAATATATATTTGATAAAATAAAAAGCATAATATGTATTAATACTGCATGTCTAGAATATTAAGTTACCTTTATGCTAAAAATGAAAGAATGATACCCACTTCTTCCCTTTGGCATTTAAGCAATAGAATAATTGAAGTAAATTAATTAATTAATTAATTAATAAAATTAAATAAATGAAGTATTTTTTTAATAAAACACCCCCCCATCTCTTTTTTATTGCCAAACTAAATTGTTTTAATTCTGAATAATAACATATTTAAAATGTAGTGCTTTGCTTCTGTGTGTGTGTGTATATATATATGATATATTACCCCCCAAAATAACTGGAATCATTCTCTGGAGGACAAGAACATAATAATACATGCTTCTACTAGATGCTTTTTGAAAGGATCTCCCTCACCTTCACTACTCCCCCAATTGTCATCATCAAGAAAAGTTGTGTTTGTGGTGTAGTAAATGTTTTTGTTAAGTGCATCTCACTTATTTACCAATTTTTGTAATGGCTAAAAAGTTTGATCAACAGACAATTCTGTTTTCTGTTAGGGAAAATGGCAAGGAAAATAGTTTTAATGTTTGAATATGCTTACAAGCAAACTGTTCTGGAGGAAACACAGGTTTATGAGTGTTTTAATAGAAGTGTCAAATTTACCATATCCCTTTAAAAAATTATGGTGAGTGAAATTCAATGTAATACAGATTTTCTTTTTCGATGCAAACAGCATTTCTGAATCAGAATTTGATCATAATGTCCAGGCATTCAAAATCTACAACTTCTGGAAAGTTTGTGTGATGGGTTGAAAAAAACTGTCACAATTTTTGGCTTAATGGGGAGTACAAGTTTTACCATAATAATGTGCCAATGCACAAAACCTTGAGTGTGAAACAATTTTTAAATAAGTTCAGTATGACACAGCTTATCCATGAGCCATATTTTCTCAGTCTTTTTCTATATGACTCCTTTTTATTGTCTTGAATGACAGAATTGAAGCAAAAAGATGAAGACATTAAAAGACATCACTTTGCAAGAGTTTCTGTACTATTTTGAAATGTAAAAAAAAACATGTTTAGACTAGTGTGTTGCATAAAATGTATCATACGTTGAAAGGGATTCAATTTGTAACTCCTAAAAATAAATACATAACTTTTTATTACAAAATTCTGGCTATTTTGGGGTCCTCCCTCATACATATTAAATAAATGTTGTTACTATACAGTATAATAAAAAGAAAACATAGACTATCCTTTTTTAGATGCAAGCTATATTTTACTTTACATATGAGATATTTTTTATATTAAATATATACTTATGTAAATCAGATTCATAAAAGTTGGGATTTGATCATTATTACATATGTAATAAATTTAATCATACATAAAAGTATTTTTATGTACAAGATAAGTCTTTTCTTTGTAAGCAATATTTTCTTTTTGGAAAACTCAGAATTTTAAAAGGGTAAACAAAAGACAGTCACAGCTCAACACTTATGAGCAAAGGTTGCCTCCTTTTGCCAGAAATGCAGATCACATTATAATATGAGATTTTTTTTTTGATTTCACAGACAATATATTATCACTCATTTTCCTATCCAAATTAATGTAAGACTTTATCCTTTATCTAAGAAAAATACCCATTTATCAACTAGCTAGCTAGATGGACTACTTGTAGGCTACCAATCTAAAAAAAAACTTAAACCTTTTATGACCAAAAATTTTTAGTTACAATTAGATCAGATTCAAATCCCCATTGCTCTCAACAAAAAAGTATAGGTTTTGTTATACTTGGTTTTATTTTTGTAAGGGTAAAACACCCAATATTCATTTAACCTCATTTTTGCTAGTTATGGCTAAAAATGTGATGATTTGTGTTGGCTTCAACTCTCTCTAATTTCAGCATTTTATTTTGCATTATTTTTAAAGGTTAAAAGAAGTTCCATAAGATGCGGTCCTCTCTTGAATTATTTTACAAGTAAAAAATCAATAAAACTGACATTGAAGGTCTAACAAAAGAAAAAGGCTGTCTTTTCTTGAATCTGATTGGCTGTTAAATTTTGACAATAAAGGAAATGGTTGTCAATAACCGAAGAGTTACAATTTCTTTTCTTTCATTTCAAAAATGATAAACGAATGTTTTAGACCATTTTAAAAGTATTTTTTGACAAATTATAAATTATTTTGATAAAATATGCTAAAAATAAAATAATTTTAGAAAAATAGTTAAGACTTTAGCAAAAATTATTTACTTTTCCACAATGTAAAATTGGGAAATAAATCACTGACGTTAGCAAAACTTTTTGGTTGGTGAGTAACGTTCATTTTAAATTTGCCGCTATCGAATATTTTTATAATTATAAATAAAAATTTATTTTTGAAAAAACTTTCATTCACTTTCATAAGCTGACAAATTATTAATATACTTTTTACAAATGAAACTAAAGTGAATATAATATTAAAAGATGAATATATTTTGATGCTTGAGTTTGTGAATTGATGTTGGAGTTTATGAATTGACCAATTAAAAGTTTAGACTTTTACCTCACTCGGGCAATAAAATAATCAGCAAAAAAGAGGTTAAATAATTATATTTGTGATTTATTTTTATTTCCTTCACAAAAATGTAATGTCTACCTAAAAAATTTTAAGCTTTCAAAAAAAAAAAAGTTGGGATCAGTACTTTAATCACTTTTCTGCAACATAGTATTATTATTAAAATAATATTGTAAGATAATAACTTTTAAGAAAATTTCTCTTCCTGCCATTTTTTAATGCTGTATAGATACTTGTCATACTTTTAAGAAAATAATAATTTCAACACAATTATTTTAAAATACTGTAAAATCTTTAATTTTTGGAGAAAAAAAAAACTGAAATTATTATTCAATAATAGATAGTATGTTTAAAAAAAGAAATGTAAATCAATTGCTAAAATATTGTTCTTCTTATTTATAGTTATAATAATAGATATAGTTATAATCAGAGATTCACCCACTAAGAATACAATTACTGTCAGACGAGTCCTGAAGATTTGTGCTGATGGAATTTTACATGTATTTATATATTGGACTATTTTCATCTCTAATATAAGTATTGAATATTTTTAGACAAATTTAACTTTATTTAAATTTTCCAATTGCACTCAACTATTAGTAAATAGCACCCACGTTAGTTATGCTCAACATTTTGAGTATTATTCTCCTTTCTTCTTCAAGTGTTACTGGTCTGAGCAGTAACAGTACTAGCATAGGAAAATTGAATATACTTATCTATGAGGTTCCTCTTGATTTCTCCACTTTTTCCTAAGAGCACTAGTCTCTACAAATGGAATTATCATAATAGATTCAGTCATAAGAACACAATTATTGTCATATAATCAACCTGTAAGAATCTAAACATTATCAGATATTTAGATGCTAAAAATATAATCATTGCCACAGAATCAGCCTTTAAAAATGTAATCATTATCAGAAATTAAATTACTACAAATACAGTCACTGTCACAAAACAAGTCTCTAATACCCCAATCATTATCATCAGAGGTTTAAGGCATTAAAAATATAATCATTACCAGAGAACCAATCCCCAAGAAACCAAACATCATCAGAAATTCAATCATCAAGAATACCATAACTGGCAGAAAACCAGGATCTAAGAAATTAATTATTCTAGATTCAGTCATTAGAATAAAATCATTGACAGAGAACCAGTACCTAAGAAACCAATCAACATTAAAGATTTGAACATTAAGAATACAATCATTGCCACAGAATCAATTAGTAAAAATCCAATTATTGTTAAAAAACTAGTCACTATTAATACAATTATTGTCAGAATTTGACAATAAAAGCATTACAATAAACCTGAGAATTTGGTTATATTTTATATTTTTATGTTCTAACATATGTACAAACATTGTTAAAAATGACAGTTCTGAACATTTTTGTATTTTTACTTATTATCAACTTCTAATGAAAAATGAATGAACCATAATTGTTAACATTAATTTTTAAAAATATGATTTAAATATAAATCATGTTTAGATTTAGACTTTTAGTACTACACCTGGGTCTCATTTAATGCAGTAGATAGGTTCCTCAGAAAATGCACACAAAAAAATCACACAAAAATAAAAGTAACTTACCTTGTAAAATGGGGGATAGGTTCTATAATTTTCAGAAATCGGCATAAAAGCAAAGCAACAAGGAAAAATTACTTTAAAATTCACATTAAAAAATAATGAAATAAAGTATGACTAATAAAAAATTTCAAATATTTGAAAAAAATTAATACAAGACAAACTTTTTTTTACTTTTTTTATTAACTACAGGATTTAATTTTACATTTTTTCATACATATTTTAATCATTACTGCTATTTGACAATGTGCATTTGCTTGTGTATTAGTAAGAAATCAGATTCGTGATGTGATGTACAACTAGCGCCACTTTCAATCTTGTGCTGTGTTAATGGTTTTCTGTTTCTATATTTAAAAAATGAGATTGCAATCAAAACAAAAAGATTATACATTATCATTAGAAAGATTATTTTCAGTTTATAAAATCAATAAAATCATTGTTATTTATTTTAAAAATCTAAAAAAAATATTTATTTCTGTTAATATCTAACAAAATATGTTTTAAAAGTTTACAATTTTTGAATATTTATTGTGATATTTTTATACATACATATAAATCTATTATTATTATTTACTCATTAGTATAAGTAGGTTATTTACATAGAAGCTAAGATTCTAAATACAGCTTCAGACTATATTCACATTAGCTGCTAATATGTTATATTTTTAACTTATTAGTATATAATATAGTAATTTAATATGTTATATTTTTGAAAAAAAAAGTATTTCAAGTCAAAATAAGTTATTAATAATTTACATCTCTTGATATCTAATAAATATAGTGAAATATGAAAGATATTAAGAAGAAAGATGAATCACATAACTTCAAAATCGCATTAAAATAATCCGCACAAAACGAGACCAATATCAAGCTTTAAAATCAGGTAGTACTGAATAGTACTTATATAAAATGTTGTGTTAATCATATCTACTGGAAAGATTCAGATGCTTAAATCCTTAATACATTTGAGGAATAGAGATTATATGTAATAAAAAGAGTCAATCTAATATATTTTTTATTAGTTAAATAGCTTGCAATTTAGAAATACTCTAATTCATTTGATTGGTTATATATTGTAATAAATATCTAGTTTTTTTAAATTTTAACAATAATAATTTATATAAATTTAAAACACTGTTATACAAGCAGAGAAATTGCGGTCAATATTTTTACATATTAACTATACCAATGGTCAGACTGAAATTGTTCCTAAATACACAACCTGCGGCTACCTTTCAAGATCACTGCACTCACTCCAATATCTGCTAGAAACAAAATACCTCTCCCATGGATACTTTCATTTATATTAGGGATAAATCCTCAGGTGCCATTCATCCAATTTGACCCGAATATCCACCAAAAAAAGATTTTCCATGTTTCAAGTGCTTCATTTCATGGCTAGTTCAAATGAACATGAAACTTACTTAAATTAGCTATCAGACAATGCATATTTAAACATAATTAATATAATTGACAAACTTTTAACTTAATTAACTGCTATATGGTGAGGTATGGAGAGAGAGAATTAAACCAAACTAACAACTTAAAACAACATATTTATTTACAAAACATTATAACAATAATAAAAACTAAATTAAACAAATTACAGAATTGTTTAGTATATGTAAGTCCACTTTAAATAGGTAATAAGAATTCAATTATTTCTAATTTTACAAAAGTCTGTAAAGAAAATAAAATCTTACCCCTGTATCATTTAAATTATTTCTTATATTTATCAAGATTTTGCTATATCTTTTTCTGAAGTGATCAGCCATGTCTCCTTGAAAGTTTATAGAGTTCATGGCTGGCATTCTTGAACAGGTTTCCTAACTTTTTTAACAGCTTGTCACTTTTTTTGGAGGAATATACATCTATGCAGCCATGTTCAATACTATGATGGGTGTGTGTTTCAGCAATGACTGTTCAAAGATATTTACTACATTTCAGACTGTCAAATAAACAGAAACTGGGTAGTAAAAACTGAACCATCTCTTTGTGAGTTTAACACTACATGGTAATGTTAGGGCTTCTGCATAAATAGCTATACATTGCTGAAGTATAAATTGTTTATTCTCAATAGAGGTGTCAGCAAAGTTAATATAACTAGCTGCAGTTGAATCACATTAACTGTATCAGAATCAAAATAACAGCAGAATAATTCTAATAGTAGAATGAATACAGTAGAAGTGAATATATATAAATTTAATAGCTTTTATTATAACAGTCATAGGAACCTCACAAACTTATTTGCCATGTCAGGGTGCCACTAGGCTATTCAAACCTAGAAAATTTATAAAGGTGACAGATACATATGGGTGATGTTCAACTTTTATCTAATTGAAATCCCCAATCACTAGATCATGGAGAAGCTGAGCTTAAAATATCATGCTGTATATTTAAAATTTCTAATTAATTTAAAAATATTATTAATAAAATATATAAAATAAGTAACTGCCCAAAAATTAATTAAACAAAATGTTTTTATTATTATGCACACACACATTAAAACAAAATTCTGGAAACTAAATTAGCAACTGAATAAATTTAATTTGCATTATATGCACAGATGGGTATATTCAATAGATTTAACACAATTTTAAATATTTTGCTAAGCGTAAATACACTACATAGAAAATGCATTTAACTAACCCAACTCTTAACTCTAGACTAAAAGTTAGTGTCAATTCAATGTTAGCTTGCTGATAAACCAATGTGATCAATGCAAAATGAGAATGTTAGCATAACACAATCATGCTGACAGGAATTTACATCTGTCACAGGATATCATTAGAGAAATAACAGATCATGGTGGAAAGAAATGAGCATCTTCCCCATGATCATTAATAAATTTCACCAATTGGCAGAAATAATCCACTGCCCAATTGGTGATACCAAGATGAAATCATTTGACAAATATATATAAAAGAGATACTCTATAAATGGAGTAATAGTCTGGGTTTTCCACCAGAAGAGGAGTACATCTAACTATGATCAGACCTAGGGTCTTCAGGTAGAATGTTAGGAGTAATGTGATGAAGTAACTAACCAACGATCATATCCACTTCCAATGGGCTACTCTTAGTTTACTCATTAAATCTAGATACAATTTAGGCTAATTCATCCATATCTCATTCCTCTTTTGGATTCCATTATGCCTCAGTATTCGAACCTATGGAGAATGTTGCCTTCTGCTCTCTTCAGAGGCAAATTTACTTTATGTAGCAACTAAATTTTTTATTGGCTTAAGATACATCAAACCCTATTGTTGTGTTATATTTTATAATAATGTGTGCAAATATATACTTAGTTAAGCAAATTGATGAACAAGTGTGTGAATCAGTTTGATAAACTAGAGACCAATTTTATTTAAAACACATTAACAAATTTTATTAATAACAGATAAAAATTAAAAATCTAATCACATAGCAAAATATTCAATAACTAAATTGTTCATTATACCAACACATGCCCTTGGTCAATATGCATTATGACACTTGCTATTTACAAAATCAATAAGATTAGCTAAGATACAAAAATAAAATAAAAGAAAAAATATTATTTCATCATCAATGATAACAATCACAAAGCTAACTATTTACAAGATTATATTTCAATATATCTAATAGCTCCATGATGCAATTTCTGCTGGAGAGATCTTCTTTGAGACTCTCCTGCATACAAGTTTCCTAAAGTAGACAGAAAAAGATGTTCACATAAGAATGTTAGTCATCCACACCGAATAAACTGACTGTAACAATTGTTAGTTAAACATTAACAAATAAACAAACATAAACTTTGCTCTGTACTAGTACATGTAAATTAATATGGAAGAGTACCAAAATTCTTACCTCATTCCATATTAAATGATGATGATGATGACCAAACATCAAGTCACTATAGAGGAATTTGACCTAAATTTTATTTACAAAAACAAAAAAAAAGATTCTCTAACTTAATAAACATTCCTTCCCCTATACTATGTTACTTCTTATTGCAATGGACTCTTCTGATTACAAATATGCTGAGCTTCCAAGTGTGAGAGTAATGAAACTAAAACTTTACAAACAATATATATATATTACATAATAATTTTGATCTTGTTTAAATACTCCTGATTAAAGTCCATGATTTTAATGTTAATGTCCCTCATGGATACAGTCCATTCTGGAAAATTATTCATCATTCACCCAGGCTCTCTGGTGACATGCTTGAATGAGGGTGCTTCCATTTTAAACATCATTCTCTTCCTGGATAAACTCAAACACTTTAGATAAGGTGTTATTCTAGGCATTACTTGTATGAGTGAGTTATGCCCTAGGGCATGTTTATCTAGTCAGTGTACATTGTTTAATAATTTATAAAGTAGAATTACATTTTACTGTTTATTATCTGGTATTTACTATCATCTGCACTTGGCTATAAATATGAAGTTCAGGAACATTGAAAGCACTTAGCGCAGATAAACATATAATTTTTACAATATTAAACTTCTCTAACCTAAGTGTGTTAGTGCAGAATTATTGATATCTGGTATTTAGTAAGTTTATGCAAGAGAAAATTCCACTCATCATTTTGAGTATGTACAGGCAATAAAACATTCCCTTTTCTTTCTGTTCAATTGAGCACAAAATTTTGTCTCCATTTATTGATGCAAAATTATTTGAGTTCTTTTATTGTGCTGCTAAAGTTCATTAATCTTTGCCATGTTAAATATTAATTGCAATTTGCTTCAACTTCTAATGCTTCAGAATTTTACACAAAAAAGATAGTTTTTCCAAATACATTGTCCATTTTGTCCTTTGTTCTAATGTTATATCCTCAAATGTTTACTGCTTGTGATTATCATACCATTTGACAATATATGAAAGAGAACAGAAATGAACTAGGTTTAGTCTTTTATACTGCACCATTGCTTAGGATACTCACATTTCTGATTTCTTTTTCCATCATTATATACATCAATTGTTGTGCAAATTAATGATTGTTATAAAAATTGTGTAACAAAATTATGTGATGAAATTACATAGTAAAATTACATGGTAAAATTCCACTCTAATTTTCTAACACTTGGTTGCTTAGATATTGACTTGATCTTAGGTCATCAACATGTCTTCTGAGTTACTGTCTCACATCATGACATTTACACATTAACAAACAAGTCATTATTGGTCTATATATATATGAAAGGTTTCTCTGTTTAAGCTTTTATTTTCCAATAAAAAGAAGGATCTACTTTATTTTAACACTATCTGGGTTTGATACATATTAAAGCAAACTTCAAGTATGTATACTTTTATATGTTTGTTTGCATATAAAATAATGATATAAACATGTCCAAATTATCCTCTCAGTCTGTATTTTTTATGGGTTTAGTTTCAATGTTGTGGACATTTAAGGGTTGGTTTGAACAGTTGTAAGCTACTCTTACAATTGGGATAGTGGTCTTTACCATTTTACAGTCCCAACCAGAGCATAAGAAAATCAGTAGTGTAGAAAATACATCTACGACCATGGGCACCATGATGGTACTATTTTGGGCCATGCGTTCAGGTGGATATTATGCTCTGTATGCTAACACAGCACAAGGGAATGAGAATCCAATGCAGCTCCTCAGATTACATTGATATAAAACACCTGTACATCCTTCCATCAGCACCAATTCAACTACAAAACAATTACCCCAAAATTAACACCCCTAAATTAATATAATCTAACAAATCTATGCAACCATTTACACTTAATTTTAAATTTAAAAGAAATTAATGAGAATGGAAATGACAGTCGCAAGCATAAAAAAATATAACAAATAATTTAAATTTCTATTTAGATAAGAGACTTTTTTTAAGAGTTAGGTAACTTTTAATGTTTGAAAGGTTTTTATTTTAAAGTCCATATCTTATTTAAGACAAAGGTCCATACTTTCCATGGCTTCAGATTACTGAATTCCATCTCTGCAGTCCTTGATACATTGCACAACTTCATTTGAAGGTCCTTATCTAATATTAATGTTGTTTTTGTGAAAACAAGTCCTTATTTACTGCTTTCCAGAAACCATCACTCTGGAGGCTGCCTCAGCTGGTGTAAATATGGGAAATGAAAATTTATTGCATGACTCCTATATTTTGGAAGTCTGCAATACACAAATACATATAAACATGTGAATTGGCATAAGCAATCAAAGAGAAAAAACTCCACTCCCAAAAGTTTTCTTTTCTACCCTTTTATATCATTTTAAATTCTTATCATCAAATTCCAGGTTCAATCTTGCCTGGCTTGGTGCTGTTCTTATTGGCAGTGATGATTTTCTCTTTGGACCATGTGTTCATTTGCATCATTACCGGCCAGTTAGCTTTAGAATAGGAAATCAAAATTTTATCACTAGTATTTTTTAATTGATCTGTTATCTGTCTTATAATCAGTTAAATGCCCAAGGATAGAAAATCATTTCTATTCTACTAAGATGAAAAATAACTTTAAATAGAAAATAATTAACAGCTTTTTTTTTCTCATGTGTCATAGCATCAGCCGGGAAGCAAATGCGCGCTAACCCAGGACAACTGCTTGTAAAGCAGCCATCGCTGACCTCTCAACCACCAATGCGTGACAGCTTTTATTATTTTCTTTTACATTAAAATCAAATCTTTTGTTATTAGATTTTAAACTTTTAACTTTAAATACTTAATCAGATTAGTTTACCATTTGTGCACATTATATATATTAATTTAAATCAAATTTTTATTAATTTTTTATATTTTTATTTGAGGGCAATTTTATTTATCAAACTTTTCCATTTTTATTTGAAAGTAATGTAACAACGGCATATATGTATACCATTACATTGACAAAATCTTTGTTTGAGCTTATCCACATCATTAATTAGCTTTTCAATTTTTTCTAATTAGTTAATCACTTTTAATATGTCAATTTAATTACAACATTGATTACAGTATTGGTATCTAATCAGTTGGGAATATTACTGATTTCCAATAAAACATAATCCCTTCCTGATTAGACAATTTATAAAATTACTTTGATCTTTATTAAATCATAATTTTCTCTAATTAAATAATTTTTGATAATAATTTTGTACAATCATTTACATTACAATTCTCTTATTCCTTTTTTTTTCTTTCTTTACAATTAATTTTTTAGTTTAAATTATTTCACCAAGTAACTTTATAATCCTTAAGTTACTTTTATATAATTAATTTTCTTTTATTTCCATTATTATAATTTAGCCATCCTTTCAAATAATAAATCTAATTAAAATTCCTAAACTATGTTATGCTTTAATTATATTTTCCCTCTTCTATTTTCTCTTTTATTTATTAAATTGAGATTAAGATACAGAGTTTTATTTTTCCTTTTGTTTATTTTCTAACAGACTTTATTTTATTAAATTAAAATCTTTTTCATTTATTAAATATATATATATGATTTTCTTTTTTTTTTTTTTTTTTGCAATTTTTAATATACTTTTAAATGTTTCATGTAACATATATATTTACACATCTGCTACAATATACAATAATTACACATCTATTACAATATACAATAATTTTACCAATGTTTGTTGAAACAAAGTACCAATAAATAATTTATCTAATCATATCAATTTCCTTCTGTCATTTCTTTCTTAAACAATGTCTTATTGTTATCATTACAAACTTGATAGTTTATCAGATTTCTTCACAAAGATAAAAGGATAAATAATAATGTTTTGTATAAAAAGAAATGGAATTTATTCAAACTTCAAGGAATATAAAAATCTTATTCTGCTAAGTTCTGCATCACTTCTTGTCTATATTATGATCTTACATCAGAATGAAAGGTGGACTCCATCTTTTATTTATAGAGGTTGCCAGAACAACATATTGAAGATTCATGGTTTAGATAATCTTGATGTGTAATTATATGATATACATTTAAAAAACACCTAGCTTTGTGCAATATTTATAGTAGTGGAATTTGAAAGTTTTAAAAATTGATTATTTTGTAATCTGATTTCAAATCAGGTTACATTTCCCTGTTTACTGGGATTTATTTAAACTTTTAGGAATTTAAAAATCTCCAACTGTTAAAATCCTAGGCAACTCTCTTTATTTATATTATGATTTTTGACCAGAATGAAAGATGGAACTCATCCTTTATTCATATAGATTGTCTTAAAAACAGATTAAAGATTTATGGTTTAAATAAATTTGAGTTGTTATCATGGGACTAAAATATATATAAAGAGTGAATATTTATCAGAACATATTAATAGAGCTGTTTGAACTCAACATTTTCAAAATGGAAAAGCTAACTATCTTTGAAATGTAATTATATAAGTGTTGTGTTTGGTTAGGATTACTGGTTCCTTTCCAAACCAACAGACACAAAAAGAATAACTATTCAGCAATAAATATGTACAATTTATTAGTCCCAAAAATATATGCATGTTAGTTGAACAAACAAATAGATACAGTTGATAGACCTGAATGCTGAGATAGTCAAGCCGAGTATGGAACTCACTTCCAACTAATGATTAGTCTGCCTCATGAGTTCTGGTAAGACTCTTCCAGCTATGTATTTAGCTTGCCTTAAGTCGGCTCTAATTTGGATGTAGCAGTTTCCAGTCTATAAGTGGACTTGCCTCACTACATGGACGTTGCGATAATGACTAAATAAATACCTTTGCTGATGGCAGAGAGTTTAATGGAGAGCACATTCTGTTATTCAGGTTAACAGTTGTAATTGCTCTCTGGCTTGCCTCAAAAAGGCTGACTATTTAAAGGCAGATCCCCTACCCTACTGGAAACATGCGGATTTGATGTGCGAACCCCAGTGAAGGTTTTAATCCCTTTAAATAGCAACTGGGTATTAGCCAATCAGGTAAGGAATCTGGAATAGACCACTTCTAAAGGCAGAGTCAGATATGATAATATGCCACAATAAAAATATATTATTATATCAGAACTGAAATTCATATAGTAAAAGTTGCTACACTTTTCTTTAATAAATTCTTTATCATTCTTATCAAAGAATTTTATTCTTTGAAAAGTTAGTTTTGATTCTAAATATTTTTCTTGCTGATAGTAAAAACTTGTTAAGTCATAAGCATAATGAAATAATAATAGTTTTTTTTTTTTTCCAATAAAAAAAAAAAAAAAAAAGAAATTCCAGAATAAAATCGCAAAATATTTTTGTTGTAGAAAAATAGTGAAGATAAATAGATGATAAATGTTCAGACAAATTTCTTGAATGTCTCTCAGACAAAATTTATTTATTTGGATTATAAAGCCATGAATAATGTAGAGGTCATCAAATTCAATTAAGCTGACAATTTCTTAGTATCATTAGGAAACAACGGTGACATTTTGTAAACTAAATAAAAAATATTGCTATTTTCACAATTATAGATACAAATATTAAGCAATCAATACTCTATTTTCTAAAATTTATAATGTTAAAGAAACTTAATATTATTATTAGATACGTGTAACTTGACATAAAATAGGCTTACAATTTACTCTAGATAAATACGTTGCATATAATAAAGATGTATATGAGAGATTGTGACCTGGGCCAACTGATGAGTGCTGGTTCAGCACGAAATGCATCTTGGGGGTCATTTGTCTTTTATTATATCTTTATATGTATTTAAAAAGAATGGGGAAGTATGGAGATGTTTATTATATCTATAAAGATATTACATACGGGACAGAGAAAGGTGAATAACTCCGTGTGTGTAAATTTAAAAAAACAACAACAGATATATTAATCTTTAACTGAGGTTTAAAGTTTATATCTGTGCTAGAGATAATCTCTAGTTTCGAAAATGATTAGTAATAATCATTAGTGTATTTATCTGAAATGGATGGCGTCAAAGTTGTGAGTGGAGGAAGTTTGACAATGGTAAATAAAAATGTAACAATTTACTCTAGATAAATACTTTGCATATAATAAAGATGTATATGAGAGATTGTGACCTGGGCCAACTGATGAGTGCTGGTTCAGCACGAAATGCATCTTGGGGGTCATTTGGCTTTTATTATATCTTTATATGTATTTAAAAAGAATGGGGAAGTATGGAGATGTTTATTATATCTATAAAGATATTACATACGGGACAGAGAAAGGTGAATAACTCCGTGTGTGTAAATTTAAAAAAAACAACAACAGATATATTAATCTTTAACCGAGGTTTAAAGTTTATATCTGTGCTAGAGATAATCTCTAGTTTCGAAAATGATTAGTAATAATCATTAGTGTATTTATCTGAAATGGATGGCGTCAAAGTTGTGAGTGGAGGAAGTTTGACAATGGTAAATAAAAATGTAACAATTTACTCTAGATAAATACTTTGCATATAATAAAGATGTATATGAGAGATTGTGACCTGGGCCAACTGATGAATGCTGGTTCAGCACGAAATGCATCTTGGGGGTCATTTGTCTTTTATTATATCTTTATATGTATTTAAAAAGAATGGGGAAGTATGGAGATGTTTATTATATCTATAAAAATAGGCTTACTAACAACAAAATATTATAATTTTTAAAAATGCTTCTAATATTATACGTAAAAGCCAATATAGAAAGGAAGTGTGGGAGAGAAAATACAGCATGAATTGTAAAAAGCCATATAATTTATGCAATTATTTATCGACATTAAAAAAATCCACTAAATTAATCTTGAATTAAGTAAAATGTTATATTTATACTTTACTTTTTCCTATATTTAATAAGCTAAATTTCTAAATATATAATAATTTTATATATATATTTAATGTAAATGAAATTTACTTTATAATAAGAAAACATAAAAGTAAAAGTGTCACATGATCACTATCTCTTATACTAGCACATAATTGATTACTCTGGTTGGCACAAGGTGGCACTACTGTATGGAGAGTTTTGCTTTGTTTAAAAGTAAAAGCTTAAATACTAGGTTCTAATCTGCAAAATCAATAATTGGGGTTGGGATGGAGGTGGGAAATTAAATTAAAATGCAGATGAAAATTTTAGGCTTTTAATATTTCAAAGTGGTAGTTGGCATTTAAAAGATAATTAATATAAGTAAACAATTTAATAAACCAAGAAATATTTGCTCTAAAAAAGGGAACATAAGTTGTATTTATCCATTAATTCTAATTTCCTTGTGAATTGTATATACTACACTCAAACTAGTCATTAAAATCAATCAACACTTAGACAATCCCAATATCAATAGCAATCAACAATGATAATCTGTTGTCAAGGCAACCCCATTTTAACAATTTTTAGATAACACTTTATAATAACTAATTGATAAAAACAGGCAAAACTCTCCATACAGTAGTGCCACTCAGTGCAAGTCAGAGTAATGCACTGAGTGGGATTACTGTATGGAGAGTTCTACATGTTTTAATAACTGTTATGAGCAAGCATAAGAAATGATGATCATGTGATTTTAAGTGGTTTAACTAATTAATAACTAACTCACCAAAATTTAATAATTATTTTCTTAGTCTTTAGCTACAAAATAAATAACCAAATGGCTTTATCCCTTGGGATTCAAAGTCTGAACATCAGAAATATCAGAACTGAATTGATCTGAGAATCTTATACGTTAGAGTCTGATACTTTAATGCACTAAATCTTAAAAGAGCAAACTTTAGCTTTTAATAATGTAGATGCACTTGAATTTGGCATATGCATTGATGTTAGTGATAACATATATGCATGCATATACAATTTTTTATTAATCATGTTATAATTAATTGTTTTTAACATCTATAAAATGAAATAATATTAATTTTGACATATCTTGATTTTTAATATATAGTATATAAATCAGTTATTAAAGAAAAATGTAGGCCTTTTTATAACAAGTATTTTTATTGCATCGGAAATATAGTAAAAAAAAAAAAGCTTTTAATAATCTAATTGGCTAAAGAATAAAAAAATATAAAGCAAATGGACAAATTATTAATGATTTTTGAAAATATAGAATTCATGATATTGTAATGAAACTAATTTTAAAAAATAAAGTTTATTTGAAGTATTGATATAATAAAATGGAAACAATTTAAACTATAAGCAGATTTACACAGAATGAATGATTTCCTTCTGATATTGCATCAATGTGATAAACAACAAATATTTTAAATTTGTATAAGAAATAAATACTTAAAAATCACTAATAAATATTTAAAAATTTTGAGATAGAAAACAATAATACTTAAAAATTTTAATGTCACTGTTAATATATATATATATATAAAAACAGTAAATTATTATTAAGTTTATTTTATACACTTAAAAATTATTACAGATAAATTAAAAAATTAAAATATAAACTTATTTCTAAAATCTCCAAATCAAATTTTTAACTTGTTTACAAAAAATAAAAATAAATTATTCGTTTTTTTTTTTAATTAAATCTTATCTTAACCCATTTGGAAGCAACCTAGACAATTCTATTTTAAATAGATTCCATCTAGTGAGAAATTGGTACATAATTTTTTATATTTGAACATTTTAATTTTACAACTAAATCTTTTGTCTATAAAATATACTAATTGCTTGGGAGTTCTTGAGAAGTTTGAACATCATGCAGGCCCAAATCACATTACTTATTACAAATGTAAGCTTTTAACTTATAGACATTTTAAGAAGTTAATATTTGATGTTTTGAAAGTATAAAAATAAATTTCTAAATAGAGTTATCTATAACAGTGGCACTGGACATTATTGGCCAAATTTGTCTATTTAAAGAATTAATAGAACAAAACATTAAGGAGTCATTAGACAAACTTACCTATTCAAAATGTTAGTTGAACAAAATATTAGATATTTGAATTCCATGTTATTAAAATGGAGATAAATTTAGGTTTAGTTATCATCAAAAAACAAGAAAAAAATTAAAAGTAAAGATATTATTTACTTTGCTGTAACAAACTTTTAAAAGAGTCGTCTTTTTAAAAATAAATATTTTCAAAGAAAATCAATTTGTGGTAATACAATTTTTTGGTTTAAAGTAATTATTTTACAAAATATTGCATAAATAATTTTAAATTTGTAAACAAATTATTAAAAATTCAATTTTTCTGTTGTTTGGCTTCAGGCTAAACACAGTCAATTAGAAATTCTCATTTTTATTGACATCTAGGCCAACTTTCTCATGGCATTATCCTGAAAATAGGTTCTTGCCAATCAATGCTGACATCTTCAGATTTTTTCCAACTAATAATTTAAAATTAAATAATTTCAGACAAAAGAAGTTGCACACAATAATGTAAAGTTATGTATAAGCTTAAAACAACATGAAGAAGATAGAGTGATCACAGTGCCATCATAATACCCAAAACTATTAAATCTGCATAAGGCTGTCACTGAATAGCCAAATCTGGTCAAGTACAAAGCAGTTTAGCAATTAGAAAATTGAAATTTCATCTCAATAATATATATAATCATATATACAAAAATGTGTGGTCTATGCATTTTTTTTGTTTATTTCCATCATTATAACTTAATTTTAAAAAATATTTTTTTTCTTTGTTGTTTCTGCCATATTATAAAGAATCTAATGGCAATTTTCATAATTCATTTATATTTCAATCCTTATTTTAATCTTTCTATTTAAATAATCTCAACAACTTTTCTAAACTTTTCCAAATACTACAATTAACTTCATTTTTATTTTTAGCCAACTTACACTAAATTCTTTCCATATACTTCAAAAATGTTAAATATTTCTCATTTCTTTTTCTGCTAATTCACACTTCAAGCAAAGTACTATATTTACCAGCATATAGGATACACTTTTCCCCTCAAAATATACCTAAAATGTGGATGTATCTTATGCACTAGTAATCAAAATTATTAATTAAAATTTCAGTCTGTCTAAAATTCTGGTTTATATTAGTATACATATATTGCATTTTGTTTGTGAAACAGTGATTTTGAGTAAGTAATTTTCACAATTTTGTTTCTGCTCTGTAAAGATAATAATTTGCATGATACATTTTATGCTTCATCAAGAATGAAGTATTCAGAGTGTAGATTCACTGGCATGTCAAGGTCACAATTCATCCATCCAATGTGTTCATGTGTGATTACACTCTCAACAGTGCATTGTAACATTTAAGCTTTAAAAGTATTAGATTTGTCCAGAATATTTTTGGATGTTCTGTGATATTTTATGTTATTTTTTGGCAAAACATGTCTCAAAAACAGCACAGATTCTCCTATAACATTCGAGCTATGAGTGGTTGTGTATGCTAAAGAACATAGAAACATGGCAATAGAGAGGAATTTCAGGTCACCACCAACTAAAAAGATAAGATACTCAGAAATGACAGGATGAGGACCTACAAAAAACTATGTGTAGTAAATACAATCTGTGACATGGAATTGTAAAATGGCCAGAACTAGAAGAAGAATTAAAAACTTGGATATTAAATGACACAAGTTTAGGGTTTTAAGTATCCACAAAAATGATTTTTCAACTAACAGAGACCTCATTGATTTTATAGACTCAACATCCTGGTGTTCTAAATTCATAAAGAGAAATGACATACATATGCAAAGCAAAAATAGCTTTAGGTATAAATTTCTGTGTTTTGAGGAAGAAGATTAAAAGGTACCTAACTACAATGTTCCCTAGTTAAATTTTCTGCAGACATAAATAACTATAAAATTAGTACAGTAAATCATTACAGTAATTCATAAAAAAATATAGAATTTTTTTCCTTAACAATATAAAAAAGGGATGGTGCATAAATATACACTGCTGCATCTTATATGCCACTGTGTCATATATGGTAATTTTGAAAATAATATTTCTTGTTATTATAAATGTTAGCAACTCTATCCATACAATAATATTACCTAGTGCCAACTATTGTAATCAATAAATTCTTAATAACTTATGCAAAAAAAAAAACAATGGTGGTTATGTGATATTATAAATATTTTAACTGTTAATAAAAAAAGTCAAGTGGTTTAATACTTAGGAATTCATAAAATGTTTGGGCATAGGAAATGGTGGAGCTGTATCTTGATTCAAAGACTTTGAGCTCCAGTCTACCACACTATCATTGTATCAAATCATGCAGTATTTTTAGCTATTGGTATTTTTATTTTAATCATTTTATACCACTTATCTAACCTGCTTTAGTCCTTCATTAACAAATAACTGTGGCAACTTTTACCCCACAGTTTTAAGATTAACAATATAGTATTACCATTTATTCTCATACCAGGATGTAAAAGCTTATCAGGGACTCAGCACTCTAAGTTAGTAACATGTTTTTATCTTAAGGAAAGACTGCATCTACACTCATCAGATAATTTTTTAATTTCAGAATAACAGGATTCTCATATTTACTAATTAACCATAAATATTAATTAGATTGACTATAAATTGACTATTTTAAAAAATCTTAAATTTATTTGGGAAATCTTCAGTAATATTCAGTTCTACCTAAATTATAATTTCCAGATGATGGGTATTACAGATAAATGCAGAAAGCACTGTCATAAGGATCATCATCAGCACTTATATATATAAAATTTAAACTTATGAAATGCCTTGCATGGCTTAATATAATGGTTGAATGGTGGATTCTAAACCTAAGAATCATGGATATGACAGATAAATGCATGCCATAAGGCTCAACATCAGCACCTATACATATAAAATTTAAATTTTATACAATGCCTTGCACAGCTTAATATGATTGTAGAATAGTGGGTTCTAAAGTTAAGAATCCTGGATCAACCCTTACCCCCATTCCTTTCAGAGCTTAAACACTACATCAGGAATCTCAACCTTTTTGCACTTAAGAGCACATTTTATAATACCAGCCAGGTGGTGGGCACCATTTATTTTTTTAACCAGGTGGGGGCACCATTTATATTTTCAATGTAAATTTATAGTTGGATATTGTTAATAATACACATAATGTACAAAAAAATATTTATTTCAAAAATAAAATTTTAACATATAATTAAGGTTTATATTTTTACGCTGTAAAAGTATAGTATGCCCTACAATTTGATTACAATATAACACAATAATTTATAAGAAATTTTAAAAATTAAATTTATTTGTATCAGATAAATAATTTTTTATCATGTTCGGATAGCGGCGGGCACACGTAAAATGGTCTGCGGGCGAAGTTTCATTTGATTTTAAATATTAATCTAATACTGACGATAAACTAAGCAAAGAATAAAAAATTATTCCCAGTGCGATTAAATCTCTTTAATTCTTCTAATCAAACTTTCTGGTATTTTAAATATTTTATTAGGAAATCTAAATACTTGCTGATAATAAAATAAGCCAATTATTTTATAATATTTCAAAAATTCTTCTAATTAAAACTCTGATATTTTTAATATTTGATTACTAAGTCTAAATACTTGCTGATTGTAATATTAATTATTATATAATATTTGTAAAGTTTTTGTCTTCAAAAAGGATTATATAACATAACATACATCATCAGCAAAATGACTGAATTTCTTTCTGACTAATGATTTAAATAGTTCAACTTTGAAATTTTATCTACCAATCTTCATAAATAATCTACTTATAATGATTCAACTAATATATTTAAAGCTGATTGACATATAAATCTTAAAAATTGTTCCTTATCTTTTCAAGATAATTGTTCTATGACAGTGTTAAGATTCCAGTTGGTATAAAATGTATCCTTTATGACATGACTATTTCTTTTAACATCCATATGAACATATATATGCACACAATTTTTTTAAATTTAATAATAATTATCTTTCTGTTTTGGTGTCGATTATAAGACTGAACCATCAATGCCTAGCTTAGAAAGAAAAAAAAATGCTCTAATTAATATATAGTAAATTTCGAAAGTGAAGTGATATTAAGTTTCTTCAAATACCTGTAATAACTGAAACACACAGGCTTATTATATACCTGTGTCTATATATGTAATATATAGGGTATATGAGCACAGATTTTCACACAACCCATCACTCTCCACACTACCTCATAATACTGATACACTTAAACACATATATGTTGAAAAGATAAATAATCACCAATATACGTATTTCATGTTATGAGGTAGTGTGGAGAGTGATCGATTATGGAAAAGTCTGTGCTCATATACCCTATATATTACATATATAGACACAGGTATATAATAAGCCTGTGTATTTTAGTTATTACATAGTAGAGATGTCTGCCCATCCCTTGTATATGTATTAAATGGTTTATGTCCTGTACATGAGGGGTCAGATTGACCTTAGGTCAACATGGGTGTGACAAGAATCTCGGCCTCAGGGGGGCCTTTGAGCATTCCATCATCAGATTTTCAATTGGATGGACGGTTAAAGAGTTGGAGTCAATTAAAGTATGAGGATTGGCTATCTTAATATATATCTTAGCACTTATGGCATATATGTGTAGAGATGGTAATCAGGACCAACTGATGATTGCTGGTTTAGCATGAAATACGTATATTGGAGATTATTTATCTTTTCAACATATATGGGTTCAAGTGTATCAGTGTTATGAGATAGTGTGGAGAGTGATGGGTTGTGTGAAAGTCTGTGTTCAAATATCTGTAGTAAATGATTTCATTAGCGATTATTTATATAAATGTAGCTGTTCTAATTTTAGGGGGAAAAGATAGACAGAAGCACAAAGGATAACAAAGAGTTGAAAGTAAGTTTAATGATGATTATACAATACACACAATTTACATTCTAATACTGGGGGGGGGGGTGACATTATGGAACGTTTTCTTTAGAAAATTAAAAATTTATCAATTATATAAAAGTTAATCATCCCTCCTTATTAGCGCCATTAAACAGTGATGTTAAAACTGCAAGGATACTCTCGTCTCAGTCACAAGGTAAAGACTTTGCGAAAATATGAACAAAATTCTATTTTCAAATTCAAATGCATTTATATGAGCCAATCTTAAGCATCTAGAAGTGAGAATGTGAATATACAAATCATTCACTTTAAATCCCTTGTTTTTAACAACAATCTTATTAGCACTTCTGAAATATTATAATTTGTCTAATATTAGATGTTAAAATATGTAATAATCAATCAATTTTACGAGCACAGTGTTTAAATTGTAATTATATAAAAGGTAATCATCCCTCCTTATTAACGCCACGGTGATGTTAAAACTGCAAGGATTTTCTCATTCCAGCCACAAGATAGAGACGTTAAAAAAATAAGACCAAAGTCTTGTTTTCAAACTCAAATGCACTTATATGAGCCAATCTTAAAGGTCTAGAAGGGAGAGCATGAATATATAAATCATTTACTTTAAATCCATTTCTCCAAGACTCTATTTTATGGCTGGGGCGAGAGTATCCTTGCAGTTTTAACATCATTGTTTCATGGTACTAGTGAGAAGAGATGATTAACTTCTATATAATTATAATCTAAATATTGTGCTTGTAAAATTTATTGGTTATTATATAATTTAACATCTAACATTAGAACAAAGTAAATTATAATATTTCAGAAGTGCTAATACGATTAGTAAAAAAAAGAAATGGATTTAAAGTAAATGGTTTATATATTCAGATTCTCACTTCTAGACACTTAAGAGTGGCTCATGTAAGGGCATTTAAGTTTGAAAATAAGTCATCATTGTGACTGGGCCGAGAGTATTCTTGCAATTTTAACATCACTGTTTAATGATACTTGTAAGGCAAAATGATTATTTTCTATATAATTACAATCTAAACACTGCACTTGTAAAATTTATTGATTATAAAATCTATCATTTGTAAATTTTATATTCAATCATCTCCTTTCAATGAAACAATCAATATTAACTTTTAGAGTATCACTAAAATAATTTTTATAATGTAATTGAGATCTGCCTCTTCCAGAAGAACAGTACCTAAGTTTTACATTGTATGTTTTTTTTAAGGAAGTTTGTTATATATAACTCATTTCACAAGTTCAATTCAATCCAAAGTTATTTCCTTACAACTGCTGACTCAATTTTATTATACCTAGCAACTGAAGAATATGTTGATTGATCTCATAATCTTGGTATCACATTTTAAGAAATGTAGTATGAAGTATTATTAAATAAAAATTTTCTAGTACATCTTTATTATACTTATGAAAAATCCATGCCTTATTTCCATGTAATAAATTTGTTTCACATCGTTAATTCCGTTGAAAAATTTATATCGCTATAATGAAATACACTTATATTTTAACTTGCCATTTGCAGTAGTCGTACTGAAGTTAGCACTGAAACTCAACATACATTTCTACCATTTTACATAAAGAGATAACAAGACATTTAAACTGATCCACAAGCTGATAAGCATTTATGAAGACCCCCCCCCCATCCATTTGATTAAACTTAGTTAAACTCTCTGTACAGTGGTGCCACCTAATCCAAGTTTTAGTAATCAATGGATAGAAGGTTTATGCATAAAATCCCTATCTAATATCTACTCATCCAATATCCCCAGACTAGTTTCTAGCTTGTGGCTTTTATCAGTAAGTAGCATTGAATCTGAGAGCACTGTAACTAGATCATGGAAAGTTTGCTACTGCTTTAACAGCTTGTATAAGCATAGGAAATGGTAATCATATGATGTTTTAGTGGTTTGCTGATAAAAATTTCTAGTTTTTAAACAAATATGCATTTAAATATTTAAAATATTTTCAATAATATCTCACATGACTCCAGCTTACACACTGCTATTTGATAGCATTTTTTTCTCTTATCACAGTTGTACCTTTATAATATATAGATACTGAACTGGTTTCAGATTTATATAATTATACAAGCAAGTTGGCTTAGATTGGAATCATTAATGTTTTTCAATTTGGACTGGAAGTTTTATAGTTAAATAAAAAAGTAAAAGTTGGATGCTAGAAGAAAAATATGTTAAATCGAAAACTATTCAGGTGCACTGCACCCAGATCCAAAACTTCTCACTGATGAAAGCTACAAGATAAGATCTAGTCTGAGGATGTTGTACAAAACAGCATTGGATAGAAATTTATTGAGCATTATCATGTATCATCTATTGACTACAAAAAAGATTAAACTAAGTTGCATACTTTTGGTAAAATAAAAAAGAATTTACTATTAAAAAGATTTTCTTGATAATCTTTTGAATAATTGGCAATGGCTTATTCACTTGCATGTCCAAATCTAGCAGCCAAACATTTAAAAAATGAAATGTTTTTGCTTTTAATTATTATCCCCATGTTACAAGTTAATGCTTACTATATAAAGCCTCTTACAAATTATTCCAACAACTATTGTTATAAAAATAAATCCTATTCACAACCCTATTAAATAACAGTTTGATTTCAGATGTGTTCTAGTTTCCAACTTATCACTTTACCATTTCATTATGTAACTTCTGCATAATATAAAACAAACTTTTACAAACAACTAGATATGTTCAAATCTTAATATAAATCTTCTCACTCAACTAAGCCAGATGTCTTGATCAAATTGATAAAAGTAAAATAGATATCACAACTTTAGTCATGACACGTTTGGCAACAAAAACTATATAGTGCTTCTCGATTTTCTAAAACCACACTGAATCTACATTAACCACTCATCTATCTCTACAGCAACCTGTTTAATAAAATTCTTAAAATGCTTTCTTCATCATCAATAACAATGACATTTTATAATATGTTTGATGCTAATATATGACTATTATATTTTAAAATTTTAGCAAGTTTTGCTATGAACAGTCTTTTTATTATTAAGGTTACAAAGGGTTGTTTTAACATTCATTGAATACTAAATGAGCTATTTTAATGGATTTATCATTAGAAGCAGTTGTCCAATTCTTATACCATTATGCAAAAAAAAAAAAATATCAAAATTTTCTCTTCTTCTGATCCAAATATGGCATTTGCTAATTAAATAGAACTGATATCATTTTTCAGATCCATATTTAAGATATAGACTCATCAATAGTATTCTGTCCCATGGATAGGTTCAGAGAGTAGTCATATCACCAATTCATCTATTTTCCACTCCATTTTCTTCATTGCCCAGCTCATCTGTTCCATGTATCTCTTCCTACCTCTTATATCATCCAATAATGTGAATCTTTTCTTTCCTTTTTTATTGCTTCCATTCACCATTACATCCAAAATATCTTTCATTAAACTATACTTTCTTCTTAATATATGTCTATCCAGTTTCTCTTTCTAATTTTCTTAATCAATCTTCTCTTTTCATTTACTGTTTTCAAAACTTCTTCATTTGTTATTTTATCCATCCAATTTTTCTCTATTTTTCTCCATGTCCACATTTCAAAGTCTTCCAATTTATCCCTAATTTTATTACTCATTGTAAGATGTAGACCATGATTAGAAAATGCCTGCAATTTCTTTGTAGTCTTAATCAAACAATCAGATGTTGGTGGCCAAGTGGTTAGCACAGCTGTCTTACAAGCAGTTGTCCCAGGTTTGCTTCCCGACCAATGCCTTGACATATGAAAAAAAAAATCATTTTCTTATCCTATATTTTTACAAGATTCAACTTTTATTTTATTACTTAGTCAAGCAGAAAATAAGCAAGCTGTCATTTAAACAATAATAACACAACTCCTTAATTAGAATTATATGCCAAAATAACATGATAAATTTGCATTTACAATTTTAACATATATAGCCGATTTAAAACTTATGCTTTTCCACAACATCTGCAAATGTTTTGCCGACATGTGTGGGCTAGAGCTGTACTGGTCAAAACATGTTTATCCATCTAACATGAGCTGGAACTCACAAAATGTACTTCAAACCCAGTCACACCCAAGATTTAGGTCAGGGACCAGGCTGAATTCGAACCCACTCTCTAAGCCCCAGATCAAACACCTAATGAATAACACAATAGTGATGGCACATGAGAATTAATTTTAATCCGGCCGACTAGCAAAGCTGAGTAAAACAATGAGACATCTATTAACTATGACTAAACTAAAATATATATCAGCATGGCTGTACTTTTGGAAGTGGAGAAAAGAGGAATTCGAACTACTCAGACAAGTATTAGTTTAATATAATGGCAAATTATTTCCATATATTTATAAATTCAGTATATTAGTATGTGCGTGAATGAGCAAGCGGGTCTACCAAATGATAAATAATTATATATTGTCACTCACGCTATTATTTCTCATATGCTCTTTATTAGCTAAATAATATATGATAAATAAGCACACATCTTTTGTGGGTCCAATATTAAGATGCCAATCAACTATTACAAAGAATTACAAAATATTGCCATTAACGCTTTGATTTATGGTTCTGAAACATGGTGACTAACATATTACTTCGGGGAGTGTTCTGAGATTCATTACAGATATAATACAAACTATTTTCACACCACTGAGGTCATGAAAATAAATAAAATACATTTGAAAACATATTTGAAAATGACATTTGATTATATGACAAAATATTTAATGAAACTTCTGTTAATTAGTGCTGGTAAGAACGCTTTATTTTCCCCAAGGCAAATAGATACTCTTAAATACAGAAATAGGTTACGATGGTGGGATTGTATAAGACTGAAATAAATTTAATTCATAAAACTAGAAGTAGTTGGCATTTATATATATTTTAAGTAGAGCACAATTTTAATATTAGAGCACTAAAACTGGGTCATGAAGCAAAAGAAATAAATATACGAAGAAGTTTGCGGTGCTGACATTATAACCAAGAAATAACAAGAAAAGTCATGCTTCTGGACAAAAGATGAAGTGGATGGGCATAGCATGTGCCAGACTTAGGGATCACTTCCAGATGCCTTTTTATATGAAGAAAGAATATGCATAGCATGTGCCAGACTTAGGGATCACCACCAGAGGCATTTTTATACGAAGGGGTGAAAAGGAATTTATGGGTTCAAACTTGTCGCAACCCCCAGATTAAGACTAGAAGCATGTAATATATCTATATACAAAGATAGGCTAAATGTCAGTAATGCAGTAATGATAAATGTCACTAACGACATTGAATAAATTTTACTGCTTTAAAATAAATGACCCTTGTTTGAGTACTATAATTTAGACAAATAATATGCTATGCAGTTATAATATATAGAGAGAGATTTACATTTCATTTACTTAAAATATACTTGAAGATTTTATTTAGCAAAAGTAACATTAAGATTTACCTGTATTTTTATATTGGACTATTTCCATCATCTAATATGTGTGTTGAATGTCTTTAGAAAAGTTTAATTTTTAGTTAAATATTCCAAATGCATTCAACTGTTAGTAATATCACAGCAAACAGGTTAGTATATGCACCAACTGTTAGTAATATTACAGCAAACAAATCTTAATAATATCACAGCAAACAGGTTAGTATATGCACTAGCTGTTAGTAATATCACAGCAAACAGGTTTGCTGTGATATTATTAACATTTGTTTGCTGTGATATTACTAACAGTTGGTGCATATACTAACCTGTTTGCTGTGATATTACTAACAGTTGAATGCATTTGGAATATTTAACTAAAAATTAAACTTTTCTAAAGACATTCAACACACATATTAGATGATGGAAATAGTCCAATATAAAAATACAGCTAGAACACCATCATCACAAACCTTCAGAAAAACATTAAGATTTACCCTCTTCCCTTTCTGTTATTTAAAATCAATCAATCCCACCTTTGTTGATTTTACAATAAATGAAATATATAATTACTTTATTTGATATTTTAAAAGAATGTAAAAATAAGAAGACTGGCAGTTATAAAAAATAACTATTGGGTCACTCTTTCAGAATTAAAAAAAACATTTAAAAAGATTTCAAAGTGTTAATTAGCTTGAGTTCTGGATTCACCCCAGGTAGAAAATCCAGAGTTAAGCAATTATATTTTATACTAAAACATAAATAAAATGTTGACTCGTAAAAACAATCTGGCGAGTGTATTAATTAACAATGCATTGTTTTAAATGGACGTTAAAAACCTTAATTCATGAAGGTTTATTTAAAAGAAAGAAAAGATTTTGGAAAATCGACTTGTCAGATTGCATTAAGATTGGCATATTAATAATTAAAATAGACATATAAAATTAAGTGATAAATAACTATAAATAAATGACCGCACCAAAATTAAAGAAAATGAGAGCATATGAGAGAAAATTAAATATATAGGAATTACTTAAGAGTAAATTACATATTTAAACAAAAAACAAAGTTAAATAATATCTTAGAAGAAATCTTGATAGATTATTTAGGCTAGATTTAGTTTGAGGTGATGGCCTGAAAAGTTAGCTTGCAGTTTTAAGAGTTCAATTTAAAATATTGCACATGCACGGCAATTGAAATGCAAGTTCTTCTGTGGCAGCAAGCTTCTATTAGCATATTAAAGTTCTTAGGATGGGCTTTGACTTCACTCTTGGGCAGCAGAATGGTACGGCCATGGAAGCTGATGACCCAACAGGGCCGAGAAGTGTGGTGGATTTATTACTACATATTTTTAGTTTCACAGTGATGTTAACAATCAGTTCTCACTATAGTAGCTAATCTCTCTGTGAATAGTGGCTAATCTAATATGTGATTCAAAATTCAGCCATTTTATACTTTTCTTTATCAATTGTTTTTGAAGATGCAACAGTAAGATAACGTCCAAAAATAAATTCAAATCTATTTCCAGATTAGAGATAGATTTGACAACATGTTTATAACAAAAGTACCTTTAATCTTAATCCCATTTTATTTTAAGTAAAACTTTAATTAAAATGCCTACCCCAGATTAAAACAATAGTGCTTCCAACCCTTTAATTATTTTTAGACAATTAACTGTAACATCTTCCATATTGGATATTACAAAATATACAGTTTAAAAGAAAAAAATACTTTAAAAAAAAAAGTTGTACAAATGACATATAATAAAATATTTACAAAAAAATCAATATTTTGTTAGTATTTTGCTCCTATATATATATATATATATTTGAGCTGCATCTATGTATTTTAATAAAAATAATTAATAATCATAAAATTAATAATAATAAAATGTTAATTTAAAAGTTAAAATTTTATAACCTAGGCATGCATCTCAAATATATACATAATATATATATACATGACAAAAGGAGCGGGATGGGATATAGGATTTAAACACAGGTTAGTAGGTGGAAACATGAAGCACAATCTTAAGCTAAGATTGACTGCTTCAGAGCCTATTTACAATGTAACTATAATTTTATTCTTTAAACATTACAAAAAAATCAAGTAATATGTCACATGACCTAATTTAACAAGCTTGTATTACAAATGTTATATATGGAGCTCACAAATAAGCTCTTAACAAGCTTTGGGGTTGGGGATATTCTTTAAACATATAGACTGACTAACTTTCCAACAAACATGCCTATAATTTTCTATATTCCCATAAAATATTATTTTATCATGGATGCATTAAAGTTTCTTTATAGTGATTTTTTGTTTTATATTTTTTTGGCATTCATATCAGCAGACCATTTGAGATTTTAGAATCCATGCCATTATTTTTAAGAAATTCATGTAGAAGGATTTCCAAGAAGAAAAAATGACCTTCATCACAATTGATGCAAACGCACTATTTAGCAAGAAATGTTTTTTACTCAAGTTTTTGATTGTAGCATCAGAGTAATATTAATAAAATGAGCATAGATATTATTGTGAAAAACAATTTTTTAAATTATTATCTATTCAGCAAATTATTCAGGAATTCCAAGAATAAAAACTCTTAAGATAAATTTTACACAGAATCCAACATTATGCAACTTCCTTTCATTCAATAATCTACTTCATTTGTTCAATTAAACTTCTTTTCTCTAACAGTTTAACATTATTAAGATGAGATAAATCCATTTTAATTGTATTTTTATATTTGGCTATTGCCATCATCTAATATGAGTATTGAATGTCTTTAGAAAAATTTAACTTTATTACGTATTCCAAGTCAATCAAACTGTTAGTAATAGCACATCAAACAGGTTAGTAAATGCACAATGTTTCAAAAGGTATTATTCTCCACTCTTCTTTAGGTGTTGCTGGCTTGACCAGTGACAGTACTAGATTTGAACCTGGACCCTTAGATTCCTGAATATTGAATTTTAAGGTAATGCTCTAACCAACTGAGCCATCCTGACAAAGGTGGCAAATTATCTAGTATGACTATATATAAAGGTATGGAAACCACTAATCAACTTTACTCTTAGAAAAAAGTGGATAAATCAGAAGGAACTTCATAGACAAGTATATGAAATTTCTACTGACTGTTGCCTTTGGCAGGATGGCTCAGTTGATTAGAGCACAATACTCAATAATCTAAGGGTCCAGGTTTGAATCGCATGCTAGTACTGTCACTGATCAGGCCAGCAACATCTGAAGAAGAGGGGAGAATAATAATAATTGAAATGCTCTGCATTTACTAACCTGTTTGATGTGCTATTACTAACATTTGAATCTACTTGGAATATTTAAATAAAGTTAAATTTTTCTAGACCTTCAATATTCATATTAGATTATGGAAATAGTCCAATATAAAAATACAACTAAAACACCTTCATCACATACCTTCAGGAAAATTCATTTTAAAGTTTTAGAACTCCTTAGTTATGTCAAGTGTTGATGGCCTAGTGGTTAGCATAGCTGCCTTCCAAGCTGTCAGCCTGGGTTTATTTCCCAGTCAATGCTTTGACATATATATAAACAATTCCTTAGTTATAAATATTAAATTACATTTATTCTTTCCATGTGTTTATATTTAGAAAAAAAAAATGAAATACATATATGATACTACAACTTCCTGCTTTTCAGCCATTATCGACATTGACATTATGCCTTTTTTTATTATTTAAATAAACAATCTACAAGGTGTGAATCAGATTTTGTGAGACAAGTTATTTTAAGATCCCTTCTACATTTTTGAGGGATAAGGAATGTCCAAACATGTGATCATTTTCTGAATGAAAATCCTGATCCAAAATTGTTCCAAACTGAATCATTGCTGATTTAATAGTCTTATGCAAGATCTCATTTATCCCTGCATTCCAAATCCTTAGATTTTGCATTTTCCACATATTTATACTCTTGTATAGTATATAAAATATCAGAATCAGAATTGTTGAATGGAAATATTACTACAAAATGACATAGAGTGAAGAAATTATCCATGATATGAAACAAACTGATAACATTAAAGTTCTATCTAACTAATTGGTTTAAGAACAAGAAAAGAGTACCAGAAAACATCTTATCTTACAAGGCAGAAGGGAATATTCTTGAGAGGACATTTGATCTTGGCCATTCACAATTAATTCACAAAACTCCTTACGTTATCAGCCAAATTTGAGAACTACATCGGTACTCCATACATTTTAAAAGGACAAATTTTAAAAAAATGAAATCGGAGAATTCTGTAGTTAAAAAATAATTTAATATATAGAATTCTGAATGTATATATAGGCAAAAATATAAGAAAACAAAATGACGAGATTCTATACGTGAAAAAATAAATTTTAAAATTGTGTGTGTGTATCGCCAGCTGATTGATAAAAGGTGTTACTTGTTAATCTTTTAACAAAAATCTTTATATAAAATCTGAAATGTTTAAAAATGCTAATAAAATAAACTAAATTATATTACTTTTATTCATGTTCTCACAATCCTTTGCTTAAGACTTTTTTTAATTATTAAACCCAGAATTACGTCTTCAAATTGTTTATATTATTCAACCTACACAATGCATGTATATATGTATAAGCGTGTATAAATTTAGGGGCTGGAAATAGTTAATTTATATACAGTACAAGTTTAAAGAAAAAAAATTTCAATTTATAAATTTCCCAATATTTCTAACACTTACTACTTACCCCTTTCTTTAAAATGAACTCGTCTACTTATTCTTGGAACAAAGCGTCTGTGTTCGCATTCTGAGCCTAATGGACAATATGAAATTGAATCTTGAGTAGTTCTACTCTTAATTGAATCTAACTGGCTATTATCTCTGATAGAAAAAAGATTTTTTTCCCAGTAAAAAAAAAAAAAAAATAATGCTTTTTTTAATAGAAGAAAAAAGAATTTTTTATCTTAAATTTTACAAATAATTAATCATCACTAATATTTTTTTTAATATTCATTGATCAAAAAAAAAAAATCATTATGGAAAATCAGATTTTAATTGACGAAACATTTAAAATGAATAATAATTATATTATTTAAACGTTTAGTTTTTCTTTGCTATGCTTGATAAATACTTTTTTTAAAAAATAAAAATGATACTGCTTTGTTAAAAACATATTTTTAAGTACATAGTGTTAATCTAATCCTTGTTTAGTTATTAGACGGTAAATATTCTTACGGCTAATTATATAGAATGTTTAAAATAATAATATTTTCAATTTAAAAAATTGCTACTGAGGTCATATTCCCTGTAATGAATTTTCTTGTGAAAAATATGAGTATTCGTGCGTGTGTAAAAGTATACAATGCTTTCCTCTGATCTGATAAAACATTTTTAAAGCATATGTATATTTTTTATATTATTATTAATAAAATTTAATTCACTATTAGATAAACATCTGTCCATAATCTCGACTGAATTACTTGAAAATTAAGAATTAAAAAAAAAAAAATCCCTTTTAAATTAAGGCAAATGGAGATTGATATTGAAATCATCTTCACAGAAGAAAAAAGAAGACATTATGTTAGAAAATAATGTCAGGCGCATTTATTGGATGGTCAGATATTGATAGAAGCCTCAAGATATGGTATTAAAAACGTCTTCAGTATTATAAAGTTCCTCACTAGCCAGCACATAATTTACTTAGTAAATAATCTATATTTGTATTTTCAGTATTAGAGTGGTATATTTAAGATCAAAGGTGGGTAATAATGACTCATATGTCTCATGATGATAATTTGTGTGGTTTGTGTACAATTAAATTAAATAAAAACGATTTAAAAATTTTCATTCCGAACATATATTGTTCAATGACGTCTTTGATAAAATGCAGATCAAATGTCATATTGCAAGAATATTTTTTATAACGACCTCCATTATAGATTGAAAATAATGCATTTTACCAGACATGTTTTAAACAAAACTTATTAGACCTGCAATTCTATATAACTTCATTCAAATAGTTTTTCATAAAATGAATACTTAATGACTTTTTTTTTCTCGTGTGTTATAGCATCAGCCGGGAAGCGAACCCGCTAACCCGGGACAACTGCTTTACCTGCTGGTAAAGCAGCTGTCGCTAATCTCTCAACCACCAATGCTTGACAAATACCTAATGACTTATCACAAGTTTTGATGATTATTCAATGTATTTCAAAAACAGTGAATTTTATAGGAAATCGTTTCAAACAAAAACATCTTAAATAATAAATCAGAATATTTTTTGAATTTGTTTTTTTTTTTTTTTTGCATGTTACATTAATCTTTAAGTTATTTGTAAACCAGAAGTTGAGCTGCATCAAACTGGAAACTCTCATGAATGTATCTTGTTATCTAGTACTTAGTCATTTCACAAAGATTGTAATGCCAAAATTTCATCACAAAATTTTATTCCATTGTTGAATTATCCTGGAGACAAATAGACACATATATCTTCTTCTTCCACAGCTTGATTAATCCCACATCAAGTGGGGTCACTGGTGCGGATCAATCTTCTCCAGGCTACTCGATCTAAAGTCATTTCCTCCCTAAGTGACATCTCCTGCAAGTCCTTTCTCACTCGATCAATCCATCTGATCTTAGGTCTACCCCTGGGTCTTTTCCCCGGTGGTTCCATCTCCAAAATCTTCCTTCCAATGTAATTTTCTTCTCTTCTCTTAACATGACCAAACCACCTCAACCTTGATTCTTTCATTTTTTCACAGATCATTCTCACTCTCATATTTTCTCGAATTACTTCATTTTTCACTTTGTCCTTTCTAGTGAGGCCCGAGGCAAACCTAAGCATTCTCATTTCTGTTACACATTGCTTGTCTTCTATTTTCTTAGTGATCGGCCATGTTTCTGCACCATACATCAGTGCCGGACGCACCACAGTTTTATATACTTTTCCTTTCAATCTTGCACCTATTCTCCTATCGCAGAGTATCCCAGAGACCCTTCTCCAATTATTCCAACCAGCTTGAGTTCTCCCAACAACTTCTCCATCCAGTGATCCATCTTTATTCATCCAGGCCCCGAGATATTTAAATTTTTCAGCCTCAGGCAACTTCTTTCCCCCTAACAAAATGCTTCCTCCACCATTACCACAGAAGAGTACTTCAGTTTTATTTCTGCTAATTCTCATTCCTCCTTCCTCCAGTGCTTTCCTCCACTCTTCTATCCTATCCTGAGCTTCCTTGATGTTTTGAGTTGCAATCACTATATCATCGGCATACATCATGTTCCAGGGTGCTTCCCTATGAATATCCTCTGTTAGAACATCAATAATGATATTAAATAGTAGGGGACTCAGGGCTGATCCCTGATGCACACCCACTTTCACCTGAAATGAGTCTGTTTCTCCTGAACTACATCTCACACTGGTTTGACAGCCTTGATACATATCTTGGATCAGACGAATGTATTTTTCCTGAACCAGCTTTTTCCTTAGGCATCTTCAAAGTTCATCTCTAGGTACTCTATCAAATGCTTTTTCCAAATCAATGAATATTAGAACAATTTCTTGGTTGACTTCTCTATGTTTTTCTATAAGTTGCCACAGTGCAAAAATTGCATCTGTGGTTCCTCTACCTGGCATAAAACCAAACTGTTCTTCACTGATGTCTATTTCCTGCCGTAGCCTATTTGCTATTATTCTCTCCCATATTTTCATTGTGTGGCTCATCAGCTTTATTCCTCGATAATTACTACATTCTAGAATATCTCCCTTATTCTTATAGATTGGAACCAAAATGCTTCTCCTCCATTCATCTGGCATTTTCTCCGTGATCATGATGTTATTAAAAAGTTTGGTCAGAAAGGTGATTCCCTCTTCTCCCATTACCTTCCATACCTCTACAGGGATGTTATCTGGACCCACCGATTTCCCACATTTCATTCTTCTGACTGCTTGTCTAACTTCTTCCCTACTGATTTTTAAAGCTGGGCCCAAATTTGGAGTCCCAAATTCCTTGTCAATCCGAAAGTTTTCTTCATTTAGTAGGTGCTCATAATATTGCTGCCATCTAGCTATGATTTTATTCTTGCCACACAACACCTTATTGTTAGAGTCTTTTATTCTATTTGCTTGGTAAGTATCTTTACCACTCTTATCTCATTGTTTTGCAATATGCAAAATCTTCTTAATTCCTTTTTCTTTCTCTAAACTTTCATATAAATCTGAGTATGCGTCAAACTTGGCTTTGGCAACAGCTTTCTTTGCATCTTTCTTTGCTATATTATATTTGACCCTACTACTTTCTCCTCCGTCTTTGTCCCACTCCTTTTTGGCTATTTTCTTATTCCCAATTTTTTCCTGCACTTCTGCATTCCACCACCAAGTCTCTTTATTCTCTTTTATCACACCCGACGTTTGGCCAAGAACTTGATCCCCAATTACACAGATGTTGTTTGCAGTACTTGTCCAAAGATCTTCCCCTTCTTCTTTGTCTTCAACCTTCATCAATTCATCAACAAATTGCTTTCTGTAGGCATCAATCTCAAGTTTCCACCATTTGGTCTTGATGATACCTCTTCTAGGATTTATTTTAATTCCTGTAAGATTAGCATGACATAGTAAAAGTCTGTGCTGTTGACCCATAGCTTCTACTGGAATAACTTTGCAATCCTGTATATCTTTTAGGCCAATTCGTCTATACATAATATAGTCAATTTGGGATTCTCGTCCCCCACTCATGTAAGTTATCTTTTGATTTGGGGGTTTCTTGAAGAAGGTGTTCAATAATGCCATATCCATTGAAACAGCAAAATCAATTATTCTATCTCCCTCTTTATTTCTTTCCCCAATTCCCTGATTTCCCAGGATTCTTTCCAACCCACCATTTTCTCTGCCCACATGTCCATTCAAATCTCCACAAAGGAAGACCTTATCTGTTTGTTGAATTGAGCCCCAAATATCATCCATCTCACCCCAAAACTTATCTTTCTCATCCTCATCACATCCTGACTGTGGAGCATATGCACTAATCACAGTAATCACACAACTCTCCAAGTCAATTCTCATTGAGATAATCCTGTCATTATGCCGAGTAACTTCCAATACCCTATGTTTCAAATTTGAGCTCAGTATAATTCCAACCCCATTTCTTTTAGAATCACTACCACAATAGAACAACTTGAAGCCATTTCCCAGTTCCCTTGCCTTTTGGCCTTTCCACCTTGTTTCCTGAACTGCCACAATGTCCACTTTTCTTCTTATCATCATGTCCACAAGCTCACTACCTTTCCCAGTCATGGTGCCAACATTGAGAGTACCGACAGTCAACCTGACCGAACAACCCCTCATCCTTCCTTCACTACTCAACCTCCTTTTCCTTTGAGCAATCTTCTTTAACCATATCCGCTCACGATATAGTAGCCCTTGTCCGCATCTTGGTGGAGTCAGGCGAGGCCCCAATGCGTCGCTTACAGGGTACGCCCTAGCAAGATCTCTATCTGAATTTTTATGCATCATGTAGTTTGAGTGGCAAGGTCCTGGTTTTATAGCCACATGCCCTTGCTGCCACCAACCCATCATGGGCAACCCCAGATGGGAAACCAGCATCTTTCTAGGTATTTGCAGTGCTATGGCCATTAAAGATGCTGCATCCATGCCCATAGATCTCTGGAACCAAGCCATTCCGATATCATCTTCTGCCTTGGGCCAGTAATGATAATGCTGCTTTCTCCATTACCATGTCCATGGCCTCTGGGTATGGCACCAGAAACTCGCCTTGGCACAATGTTATCATTGGGTTTATGTGGTATTTAGCTGGAAACATAAGGAGCCACCCTTATGTTTCATATATATGCATATAATATTCTACAACTGACTGAAAATGGATTTTAAAAACTTTATTTTATGCCATTAAAGATAGGTCAGATTTCAGAATGATAGCAATCTTTTCCTCTACTATGGATATATCAGGTAACAGAAAGGGAAAACATTTTTTATGTGACTCTCTAA
Source organism: Epiperipatus broadwayi (assembly GCA_028023455.1). Lineage (NCBI taxonomy): Eukaryota > Metazoa > Onychophora > Udeonychophora > Euonychophora > Peripatidae > Epiperipatus > Epiperipatus broadwayi. The sequence continues at coordinate 76,281 of JAQFVV010000219.1, read as the reverse complement.
AAACCTTATAGAATTCCATATAGTCTGCAAGCAGAAAAGTTTGTCCAGCCCTCATTAAGATTACTAAATTTCTTGCAAATAAAACAATTTTAAATGCATGTCCTTTATTTCAATTTTAAATTTATTTTTTTATTTTCAATTGATCACTGTTTCTAATGATCAATTAATATTGATTTTATGTACTATATTTTCAAATAATAGATAATATCTACATTTTGTTCATATAATGTTAATGTCATCTATGTTCTTTATTACTTTTTACAATGCTTTTTTACAACGCACTACTGAAGATTTGGCAATATAAGTAGTTCTGAAGAAGATTGCTAGAGCAATCAAAACTGTCAATAGTGGGTTGTAAAAAAGCATTGTAAAAAGTAATAAAGAACATAAATGATATTAATATTATATGGATATGGCAATGCAATAAAAAATATAAAGTTATAATACATTTTGTTACTTTTAATCATTTTTAAACTGTCAATATGGCATTTATTAAATTTAGAAAATACTGACGAATTAAGACTGTAAAAAATATATAATAATTATAATTATTTTTAGTAGCAAATTATGAATGAATATGTTGTTCTAACTCTGAAATAGAATGAAAATAAAAAAATACCAAATATTGAAAACAAAAAATGAGACTGAAGTCAGAATTACTATGTATGCAATTGAAGAATGGATATGTGGTAGATTAAAGCACAATCCCATTGCTACAATTATTTCACAGATGACCAAAGCTGAGATACTCATGACATATTAACAACTTAAAAATTATTAAAAGTGAACAAAATGTAGATATTATCCATTTTTGAAAATACAGGTACATAGAACGGGTCAACTGAAAACAAAAATTAAATTTAAAATTGAAAGAAATAATATGCATATAAAAATTTAACTTTTTTTTATATGTCAAAGCATTGACCGGAAAATGAACCCGGGCCGGCTGCTTGGAAGGCTAGGCCACCAACACGTGACAAAAATATAACTTGATTGCAGATAATAATTACATTATTAAAGAAAAGTTTTTGTTTTGTTTCCGGTTTTAAATGTTAAAAAATTGCTTAACTTTGCTTGGCTGTGCATATAAGAATACAAAATTATTTTTAATTATTTCTCAGAATTTTCACTTTTATAAACTATTCATTGGCGGTTATTTGAAAATGTAGTTAAAAAGTCATTCATCACTATACTAAAGAAAATGTTCTACTTTAGTTCTAGTGATGATATAAAACCTAAAATAATGTTAATAAGGAAAATGAAATTATTTTGTGAGACATTAAGATTTGTTCATAATGTAAGAGCAAAATATATTGGCATTTATTTAAATATTAATAAAAACATTGAAAAAAGAATTATTACTTTTTTTGCTTTTTTTATTTTTAAAAATTAGATTAACTTTAAAAATAAAAAAAACTTTTGGAAAACCATTTCAAATGTTTTCAAATATTTTTGTGAGTTATTTGTCTTATAATCATAGATTATTAGTTCTAGTCTAGTTTATGTCTTATGATCATGGATTTTTAGTTCTAGTCTAGCCCAATAACTCCTGGATTTCTATAAGTGACTGTATACTAAATATATAAGCTTATGCAATATTATATTATTTATGGAAGATGATTATAAGATAATGATAGTGTAACCAAGTATTATGACTTTAATTCCACTACATAAGCAGAATTAAAGCCTTAGCAAATGGATGGTCTTTTGAAAACAATAGAAAATATTTAATATACATTGTACAGAGATTCCAAGCATGATCTCAAAGAGAAATTCATGTTACCAGCTTTAAAAAATTATTAGCTAAAAAGATACATGAAATAATAGTGTCCATATAAACTTGTTTGACTTAAAAACTGATGCTAGACATTATTATCTCTTTATACAAGTGAAGATGAGGGATATTTCATTTTCTTAGGACAGGTTGACACCAGCCCAGGATTCAGGGTGTAATCTATTGGGTGCCAGTAGTTGATCTCTGTCACAAAAATTTGTCAAAATTTTGATGTAGGTGTCTCTAACATTATTATCTGAGCACCCGAAGATGTGCTTGCACCTGGTGAGTCAAAGTGCAAATGTAAGGAATATGGAGGTTCTGATGATGGAATAAACTCCTGCCTTGATAGCATTTTGGATACAGATAGAATATCTGTAGTCAAAGGACACCTGCTGGCAGATGTAGGATCTAAGTGAGCTTAAATAAGGACAGGAATACAAAAGATGAGTAATAGTATCATTTGCAGTTGAGCACAGCTGACATAGCATGTTGAGCTTGGCGAATCCTCTTCTTGCGAACAAGAAGTGATTTGTGGGTAGGGAGTCTAGGTTTAATTTTATCAGAAAGTCTATGTATTTGGACTCAAAGTACCAGTTCTTTGATTTATGTATCAGTGACTTGTTATTTAGCCATAGCGATTGTTGAGAGGCAGTGAGGTTTGGGTATCTTAATTTATACATCTGCCAATATGTTTTCTTTGCATCTAAAATAGGTTTTGTTAATGTTATCGTATTCATGCCAACATTGGTGAAAACTGTCAATAAAATTAATATACCAGCCAGAAGAAAATATTGCATTGATAATTATTAAACTAGTCATCAATGTTATAAGTACAGAGATACAATCTCACTTTTAATAACTTTATATAAATAATCAGACAGAAATTAGTAATGTAAACATGAAATTACTATAGCTTAGTGTATATATAATTAAAGAGTAAATCATTCACTCTCAGGCTATGAATGAAAATGCTCTGTTAACCCTCACTTTCCTTCAATGTTGGCGAGCATAAGCCTATAAACATCAAAAGCTTAAAAAACGGAAGGATCCAAAATTCTTCCTAAATATTCAGTTTTATTTATTCATGTACCGAGAGTGGCTTACTCTTTACTTCTATATACAAATATCTAACAGGATAGTATTGAAATTGGCAGTCATATTTTTAAATCTTCTTTTTGTTTTTAGGCTTGTTCTTTGTAAAATAGTTTGACTTTGTGAATTCTCAGTCAATGAGATTTTTACTTTATGAAACGGTGAAATCTTTCATCTGTTAACATGAAATACAATTGAATGAAGATGAGTTAAAATAAGGACTTCTTACACATATATAAGTGTGTTTAAATTTTATCTGCAAAAACAAAATGCCATAAATAATATATTTATAGTAAATGAGATGTAACAGGATTAAAATAAAATTTGTAGGAAAAAAGCAATTATAATATTACATGATTCTATCATGTGACTGCAACTTACACATTGCTGTTCAGCAAGGTGCGTTTTTTCTTTCACCAGTGCTATGCCACTTACTGTAAACTTACATTAAATGGCATAACAGTAATGAAAAAATGAGTATACTTCTGAAAAAAAAAAATTGATAGAAATAAAGACAGTTTCCTTTTATGTATATTTAACATTTGGAAGTTGAAAGAACTTAGGAAAAACTAAAAATCTGACCTAATAGATGAAAGAAACAAATATGATTTAAGGTCTTTCACAAAAAGCACACACAAAAAAAACAGACCCCCGCCACCCTCAACTGATTTTAAAATAAATTTATTAAGATTCAGTGGACATAAATTGAGAAAAGTAAACTGGTGTTTACAACAAATTATGTGCTAGTATAGAGATGGTGATCATGTGATGTTTGATGGTTTAACTGGTGTACATCTTAGGTAATATAATTTAACATAATGTAAATAAAAAATGCATCTTAAGATGGAACGTTTCATGTAATTTTTTAAAAAGCTGAAATTTGAAATAAAAATCTTGACTATTTAAAAACAATTCAAAAACTAGGGGGAAAATACAATGTGCTATAAATTAAGATCTTAGAAAATTCTTAAATAAAAAAAGTATCGAGAATTGTGATCTAAAAGAATTCAAAAAAATAAGTAAAAATTTGAGTACAAAAATATAAATTCATTATAGAAAAACATCAGCAGAAATGTAGCTATAAAATGAAAAAAAGTAAAACTGTTCACTTTAGCATAGTGATAAAGCAACTAACTTGAATAGTAAAAACTCCTGGTTTTAAATTCAACCTGCCATTTCCGGAGTTTTATATAATCCAATGTACAAATAACTAGCTATTCAATCATATTTTTATTAGTTGTAAATCTTAAAAACAAAACTCTTTCTACAGTTAATATAAAAGACTTGAAAAACATATATTTAAATGCAGGGACATAATTTCTGCACATATTAATAATTTTACATCCATATAAAAAATTGTAAAAAAAAAATAAAACTGTAATTGTTTTGATGATGTACTTTAATATCAGCTATATTTCATCTATATTTATATTTATAAGTAAATTATGGTTTGTGTGTTTTAGCTATTGATAGTGCATGTCATAATTTACTATTTCATACCTCAGCAACCATTTCCAACACAAGCATGACTATTCCAACTCTGAGAACCAATCTAGGAATCACAAATGCATTCACATATAGGACCATTTTGTCCATAATTCTATTTATTTGATATTTTGCAATGCTATCTCTTAACTTGTTTTGTACCAAACTTTTCTTTCAGAAAGATTTTAAACTTTCCTTAATTGTAATACCCCATTGGATTCTATCATCAATCACATCTTCCTAATGAACATAATAACTATTGCCCTTTTTTAACAGTTTCTTGAGATTAGTTTTTGAAATTTTTCCATGAAAACTATGCTCCAGTTGACTATAAAATATTTTTTTAGAAAGTCTTCCATTGCTCATTTTTTATGTCCAATGTAATGATATGATTTTACAGTAACATACTTTATTAATATTACATGCAACAAACTAAACAAAATATTAATTGATCTAATGATCTCACCATTGTGTGCCTAGAATTTTTACAGAGGATCGCTAAATAAAAAATTTCTAATGCCTCTATGTTACATTGGTAAAGAGTCAACATCTCCTTTTTGTACAATAAATTAGAACTAACATTATATATGAAACTAATTTAATTGTAATGACATGACAAATATTCTATGTTCTAACATGTTAAAAGCAGCAATTCCTTATTAGAGCTTCTGCTGTATTTTAACATCTTCGTTCACGTCTTCTCTTAAAAAGTGATCAAGGTATTTAAATTGGCTCATATTATTAAATTTCTACCATCAAAGCTAAAATTTCCTGAAGTTTTTCTCCCATCACTAACTAATACAGAACTTGAGTTTTTGAACATCAATTAGATACTAAATCAAAGTCTTTATATGATAAATTCAAAACTTTAAGTACATTCTATAAATTGCTTTTAAAACTGCAAGGATGTGATGATACAATCATCAACATATAGTAAATCCAGATTTAACCTCTTTTTCCTGCTTTTAATCAATTCAAATTAAAAATTTCATGATCAAACCTGTATTACATTTTGACCCCTGGTTCATGAATTTGCATACGAACAGTCATAAAAACCATAAAAAAAATTGAGCAAGTATCCACCCTTATTTATTATCAGGTTTTATTTTATATAATTTAGATTTTTCACCTGTAGTAATAACATTTCTCTCCATTTCATCATTCAGAATTCATGTAACATAAATAAATTTTTGTGGAGAGTCAACTAATTTCAAGCAGTGCCACAGACATGCTTGAGTAATTGAGTCAAGTGTCTTGACAAAATCTGGCACCAAAAACCATAGTTATAGTGTTTCTTGATTCTCTAAAACCATATTGAATCTTGTAACTATTTTTCTATGACTATCACTGAAAGTACTTTTGCTGCAATGAATAACATTGATGTTCTTTAATAGTTTCTGCAATCTTGTTTATCTTTTTATTTTTAAAAATTAGAACAATGAAGGATCCTCAAGATCAGTCTTATGAGTCCATATATTTCTAAAAAATTCCAATATTTTTTGAGGCTAACATGACATCATCATTTTTTAAAATTCCTCCAAGTACATCATCATGATTTGCAGTCTTTCCATTTTTAAGATTACAAAGATCTGTTTTAACATTAATAAACTGCACATCTGTGTGTAAATCTAAATAATAAATATGCTAATAGCTATATTGCTCAAGAGTTCATAAGAAGTTTGAATGCCACAATTGAACCTGAGACCTTTCCATCTCAAGTCAGGTGCTATAACAACTACACCGAAAGGCACAGGGATAAGTCAATAATTAAATGAAATGGATTCATCAATAAAAGTTGTCATCTCTACTCCTGCATCATTATTCAAAAAGATTATCAAAATACCATTTCCACCTGATCAAAATGTTGTCATTATATAAGACTATTTATAGATTTAATAGGATTATATTATTTTTCAGGTCCATGTTTTACAGCCATTGCATCAAAAAGAAATCATGTTCAGTGAATCTCTATACTTCCTTTGCAATTTTAATCCACTATTCATTTTTAAACCTTCTTGCCAATTATTAAAGTTCTGTTTTCAAATCTTTACATTGATAATAAAGTTCCAAATTCAATGTGTTATTCTGTAAAGCAGAACCATTTCATTTTAATCAAGTTACTAAAAATAGGATCATAATTCTTTTTAGTATACTCAAGTATAGATTTATTTGTATTATATAACACACCCCTTAAAATAATTCTATGCCTACAATAACAAAATAGTCTTGAAATTCCAAATTATCAATTTTATAATTTAATAGTTGTTGAAATTTGACATGAATAATGAATGCTTCTAAAAAGCAAACATTAAGTTTCTTAATACTATTGAAGTAAGACTTGTTTTGAATGCAATTATCATTTTAACTTAGCAGCATAATAGTCAGCAATCTCTCCAATAATCTATGATTGTAAGTCCGTAATATGACTTCTCTTGTATTGTGATTTATAACTATAAGGTAATCGATTAAATTCCATGGTTTGAGCCTGGGTGCATTCATGCTTCTTTATAGTAATTTATTCCTAATCATTTATTTTTATGGCAAACTACTATAACCAATAAAATATTATCATTTTGTCATATACTACACAGAGGCAAAACTCAGTAGTGCCACTCAGTGCAAGCCAGTGTAATCAATAAATGCAGAAAGATTTGTGCACAAAATCCCTATCTAGTGCTTACTCATCCAATATCCCTAGACTAGTTTCTAGCTTGTGGCTTTCATCAGTGAGAAGCCTTGGATTTGAGAGCATTACACCTAGATTTTAGGATCTAATGCAACCCTTCAGCAGCCACATTTTACTTTTTTTTATTCACTATGCATCTTTGAGTCCAAAATAAAAACACAATGTTTTCTATTCAATCTCACTTGCTTGTATAGTCATATAGATCTGAACTTAGTTCAGCATTTTTACATTGTGGTGTCTTTGGTTCTTTAATAACCCATCATAATAATCCTATTGGGAAGGATTGGTGATTATGTGATGATAAGTGATTTGTCATGTACTCTATTGCCTAGTTATTCTGCCTCCCTTGAAGCAACGAATTTATGATAATCTCAATTGTAATTTTTATTCTGATTAATTTTATAATTTAACTCCAACAAAAATTTAAAATAACTAAGTCATAAATTCAAAAAAAAATTTATACATAATTTTTCATATGAAATTTTTAAATCAAAGTATCTTTAAAGACAACTTGAATATATGGGAGAAAATCAGCAAATAGGCTACAAATAGCTATTTAAAAAAATAAAATATGAATCCAAAATCTCTTATCAAAATTTTATAACCCTGACAAACTAAGATATCACTTTAACAGTCGTTGAAACTAGCACTACAGAAGTATTTTCTTTGGTTGACTCATTCTTTGCAGGATCTTTTATGAATGCTTGAGAATATTTCTTTATGAATATCCTTAAGGGAAGTTCTTTCTTAGCTCGCAAAAGTGAAAAGAACATGACTTTTCAATGGTACACTGATTAAGTATGGATATTTTAGCTACTGAAACCAATCACTAAATATGTATTTGCTATGGTCAAGTTGGATTATCCCATACATATCTTTTATGTAAAAAAACCAAACAATTTTATCGTTTTATACCTTTATTTTAGTTTGTAACCTATTCTTATGTGTAATGTTCTCATTATAGAAAACATAAATACTCTTCATGTAATAAAGATATATATGAGAGATGATGACCTGGCCCAACTGATGAGTGCTGTTTCAGCACGAAATACATCTTGGGAGTTATTTGTCCTTTATTGTATCCTTATTTGTATGAAATTATTTATGAAATAAAAAAGAATGGAGAAATATGAAAGTATCTATATAAAACATATTTTTAAAAAGTATTTAAAATTACTTGTTTATTTAAATAGTTAATGTTTTATTAATAAATATTTACATTTTCACTTTTATTTGCAGATTGTAAAAAGCAATTTTAGAGTTAATATTTTTTTGCAATACTGTTTACATATTAAAAGTATTATGAATTAAATCTTCAGTATGTAAAGGAAAGAGTGTTTACATTTTATAAAACATTAGCATAATCATTCAACAAAAATATTTAATTTACTAATAAATAATAAACTATTATACTGTAGTGGTTATTTATATATAAAGATAAATAGATTCTTAAAAAAATAATGATTAAAGAAAAAAAAAACTTTTATCAAGTTTATGTGGGCAATTTAGAAATATAAAAGAAAAAGTTGTATGTAAAAGTAAAAAATACTAAGACCTACTTAAAATAGTCATTTGTATAAAGCAATGTATACTGTATATATATAATTTACTTATACTGAATATTTTATATATATGTAATTAGAGGGATTTGAACTCAGGATTTTTCAGCATATTCACCTTCCATTCCATCTCAAGCAACTGATACTCATAACCATACACATGTGAAAAAGATATATGATCACCAATACACCTATTTCATGTACAACCAGCACTCATCAGTTGAACCAGATCATAATCTCCCATACATATATACAATCAGTGCTCGATTTATATTAAGATAGAAATTTCTCAAACTTTAATGGACAGGTTTCAATCTACTCACCCTTCCATCTATTTGACCATCCATTATTGAAAAAACAATGATGGAACACCTAAATCCCTTATTAGATTTGATATTGTAGTCATACTCATGTAGACATTATGTCAATTTCACCCCTCATATTATTAAACCATTATGTATCCATATATATTAATAGGAGAGAAAGTGTTGAAATTTAATTTACTTATACTGAATATTTTCTATATATGTAATTAGAGGGATTTGAATTCAGGATTTTTGCAGTCTATTAATCTTCCATTTCATCTCAAGCAACCGATATACATAAATATATGGGATGAAAGATGAATAGATTGGAAAATGCTCAGTTCAAATCCCTCTTATTACATATCTTTTCATATGCATGTATAATATATTTATTTCAATATGAATTATGTATGCATAAATTTGGATAAAAAATGGATCTTTAAAAAAAAAAGAAGATAATTAGAAGAAATTTAAGATGGTCTAACACAAATTATTTCCATTTGTGCAAGAATATTATTATTAAATTCAGGATCTCTTCAGAAAAATTTTTAAGAAGGAAGAGACTAAGCTTATTAATAAATAACTACATCAATAAATTTTATTTACTTATTTAATTTTGAGGTTTTATTTTCACAAGTAGATTACTGAATGAAATGATACATACATAATGGATATACAATTATACAAAATAATATATATGTGGATAATAATGATGGCAATAATCAGGTATTACATAAGAATTGAATTTTCCAACTATCACTTGAAAACTTATTGATGACATTCCCAATAAATTTCTTCTTTACGGTTTCCTCCTCTAATTTCTTCCTGTGCATTTTCATCATCCATAGGGCTTTTACATGTCTTAATTTACAGAAATTTATTTTGAAGATACAATTCATAACAAATAATATGTCATACTAATAATTATCATCTTTTCTAAAAATATGTCCAGCCCAATTCCACTTCAGTCTTTTAATTTTTTCAATGAGGTCAGTAACACCTGTTTGTTCTCTTACCCATATATTGCATTTTCAATCTCTTCTTGTTACTTCTAACAAGCATCTTTCCATATTTCTTTGAGTGGTCTGAAGTCTCTGTATTCCAAGAGATTGTAAAAGATGCAGAAAGAAACCACATGTGAGATGGACAGATGAAATAAGAAAGTGTGCAGGGGTGACATGGAGAAGAGAAGCTAAAGATCAGAGAAGATGGATTGAGCTTGGAGAGACCTTCATCCTGCAGTGGAATGATAATAGTTGATGATGATGGTGACTAATAATTATTGCCAAATTAATAGAAGAAAAATAGTTGCAATTTTTGAACAAGTTTGGGGAATATCAGAGGAAAGAAAATTGGTTAATTTTACAGATGATATTGCTTTTATTCCTAAAAATTGTAAATTGTAATTTTTGCTTACTCTGTTAACATTGTTTTTACTTTTAAAATAATCTTGGGTTTAAAGTAAAATTGAAAATGCTATTTCATTATCCAAGAAAAATCTTGATTTTAAGGATGAAATTAGCAAATCTATGTTTGCCATAAATGGTCTTCAGATGTAAATTCTAACATGATTACATTTATATTTTGTATTGAGTATTGTGTAGGTATTTCTATTTTTATTATTAATTTTTTACAAATACATGGTAAAAGCTTATAAATTTTCTCAAACTTTTCTTCCGATTTTTCCTTATGAATGCAAATATTTTAAGAGCTGGTAATAAATCTATGATTATGATTTGTAATGTTTGTTAAATGCTTTGAGAATAGCAGAATATTTTGATTTATTTAAACAAATAAACCTTTGAAGCACTACATAATGTTATTAAGTGTCAAACCTCTTGATGCGTTGATCCTGCCCAATTCATAGACATCTCTTCTAAATTATTGAACATTAAATGAAAATACTTTGAGGAAATTGATTTCTGAAAATAAAAAAAATTGATACCATGGTAGGTTTTTATTTTGGACTTTCTTTAAAAAAAAATTACTATAAATTTTATAATTCCTATTGTCTTGTTAATTTCTGTCACCATAGTCATTTATAATTACATTTAATCTATATGAAACACGATGCATTTAAATGGCTTATGTATATATATATAATATTCAAATCAATATATATATTAAATACAGTAAAATTCACACAAATTTAAAGTTATTTTATTAGAAGTACTTTTGACTATATACCTTGTAGTCTTTGTCAACTATATAACGTTGAATAATTAAAACGAGACATCCTTTCATAACACCCGTAATTCACTTCAGTTCATTTCTCCCACAATTCTATTATTTTAATGTTTGATGATTACCAGTTCATTAACATTTGACGACTTCTTGAAATTAATATAGCCACTTTATTTTACATTTATTGTGGCAACGTTTAATTTGTATAATTTTTATATTTTTATAATCAAATTTAAATCAAATATAACAGATGATGAAGGTTTATTTTCATCTTTTCCTGATTGTCTCTCTTTTTGAACTCTCTTATATAAAAGCATGTGATCTTTTATTCTCTTATTTATTCATATTAATTTCAAGAAATCATCAAATGTTAATGAATCGGGTAATCATCAAACATTAAAATAACAGAATTGTGGGAGAACTGAACTGAATTATGGGTGTTATGAAAGGGTGTCTCATTTTAATTATTCAATGTTATATAGTTGACAAAGACTACAAGATATATAGTCAAAAGTACTTTTAATAAAATAACTTTAAATTTGTGTGAATTTTACTGTATTTAATATATATATAGATTTGAATATCACATATATTTTGGAAATAATACAGACATCAAACTTAATTTATTATATATATCTGGATTAAAATGCCAATTTTCTTTTCTGCCACACTTGTACAGTCATTGTATATTTGTTCAATTCAAATAATTCAGAATAACAACCTGGTGAGAACAGGCATTAAGATTCATGCTATACAAAAAGTTATTTTATATTATTCAAACTAAAAATCTAAAAATCAAACCTTTATGTATGTGAATTCAATGCTTTTTATTATAACTGTATTTATTTTCAGTTTTGACTGATTTATAGTCCTCATTAGAATTAGAACAAAGCCTAGATCTGAAGAAAACTATGGATCAGTTGAAACTGTGAACAAATAAATATATAATAAAAGTCATTGCATTTAAGTATATAAGTATTGGAACTTTCAGATTTTGAAATCATATTAAAAATAATGCAAAAAATAATAAAATTTTAGTAAAAATTTTCATCCTATTATTTTAATTATCATGAATGAAGCTGTTGAGAAATCATTACTTTTTGTTTTTTGAAAACATTTTCAATCTTTTGAGAATATTATTCCTTTGGTAACTAATAACAAAATGCTAATATTAGAATGAAATTTATCTTTGAAATTGTTGAATTAACCAGCATATCAGTAAATTAAACTAATGCACAGAGTCTGCCTCAATGAATTGCACAGAAGACCAGGTATTACAAATTTCAAAAACTATCAACATTTTCGAATATAATCCTTCTAAACACTTTCCTTCTTCCCTTCCTTTATTTCAGCTATTTTCATATACAATATTGCAATTCAAATAATTAACAAGAGTGGAGCTGTAAGATCTGATGAAGACTGCAAGGTACAGTCGAAACTGTAATAATATAATAAAAAGTTTTTGCTGAAAAAAGTATAAGAAGAATTATTTGAATTGCAATTTTTGAATATATATCAATTTATATAGTTTCCATGCAAAAAAAAAAAAACTGTTTAATTTGCAACTTAATAAATATTTTAATTAATGAACAAAACACTGACATTTTAAAAATTGTTACTGTAATAAGAATTCTTTTGAAATGATGTACTTTTATTTAAATATCACCAAAAATAAAAAGCAATTTAATCTATTATGCTATTTTTTTATATATTTAAATAAATTATACAACATTAATTCGATGATTTTTTACTTCTTTTATTTAAACAGTATTTTATGTATTTAACAAGAAAAGATTATAAATTTATAAAGAGTTTGACTTACTGCGCATACTTTCGGACATTTATGGTCAGAGTCAAAGCTCTAGTAATGATGAGAGAATATATGTTTCTTGTATAATGGATAGATATTTAAATAATTGCACATATATATTATAAAAATAATACAGAAAAACGTTTTTGGCAATTTTTTTTGCCTGTATCATTATAATATAAACTACTTTAATTCTTCAGTTTACATTGCATATATAGTGTTATTTAACTTTTTTATATATAAAATTTACTATAACCAATAATAAATAAAATAAAAAAATACAAATACTTACAAATATAACTTACAATGTGAAAAAAAAATCTTTCTCCTTCCTTTCCAATTAAACAACTTATAACAATTATTCAAAATGTATAGAGAAAGAAAACTTATATAAATATATATTGTATAATTTTCCACTCATTTTTAATTAGCCAATTATTGATTAAACTAATTTATGTTTTATATATATTCATAGGGTAATGTTTGTTGTAATTAATATAATTAGTTTCATATATTGTCTTTCTATTAGGTTCTTTAATTAATAGTAACAAGCAGCTAAGAAAATACTTTGCTGTCTGAAGGTATGTAATGATGATATATTAGATGTGATAATATGGTGGACAATTTGTGTGTTACTACTAACAAGTTGTTTACATTTGAAAAAGTTTAAATAAAGTTTAAAATTTCCTATACATTCAACATTTACTTATAGGTGATGGAAATAGTCCAACATATTATCACATCAAATACTTTGCTATCTCTTGTGATTTATCTTCAGTTGTAAAAAGGACAATTAAAAACATATAAATTAACTACTGACAAACAAAAGACACTGATAGAACAACCAGTATGATTGATGTATAGAGGTGACATATGAACTGAATGCAAACAAATGCTATGCTTGGTAACATCTTATCAGTTTAGTTACTCACCCATTGTAGTATCTCTTTACATTTCTGAATGATTTGGCTATTAATCAATCTACAACAATGAGACTCAGTATCTTCATGTTTAACACTAACAAGAGTGTTGCCATTTATTATGAATGGATCTTAATTTATACATATATTCAATGCCTGAATAAAAATAAAAATAATGGCAGTAAAATTACTATGATTAAATGATAGCATTTGATCATTGCTATGATTCACCATTACTTGCTAAATTGTTTAAAATAATTTATCTTAATATTCAATAGTAATGTTTCATCATAAGCGTTAATGAATCCTTTACAACTTTTCTATTTTTAATATTTATTTAATTATATTTATTTATTAAATAATTTTAACATTTATGAAAATATTTTTGCCCCTTGCTTATCAGGATTTATATCTTGTAATGTAGGTAAAATTAACCTTTAAATCAGGAGTAGTCAACCTTTTTATACCTACCATCCACTTTTGTATCTATGTTAGTAGTAAAAATTTTTAACTGCCCTCTGGTTCCACAATAATGGTGATTTATAAAATAGGGAAGTAACTTTACTTTATAAAATTTATAAATCAGAGCATATAAATCTCTATGAATTTTTTTTAAAAAGTCAATTAAATTTAAAAAAAAAAAGAAAGTGCTTCAGTGTCAGATAAAACACCTACCGCTCACCATGAAGGCTGGAACACCCACTAATGGGTGGTAAGGACCAGGTTGACCACCACTGCTTTAAATTACCAACTGAAAGGTAAAGACTTTCCAAAAGTTTATTATAATGCAACAGTGGATACAAAATAGCACTTACCATACTTTTTAATCGGTAGTGATGAGAGTTTGAGTGTTTTTCGATCTTGTTTTAATATTTAGTAAGAATAGCTAGACAGTCATTTACCAACCAATATTAAATAGTTGCCTTGCTTAGCTATAGACTGGCTACTTAAACAAATGTCTTAACCCTATTAAAAAATTTCAATTTTATTCAGTCTGGATTAGAATTCAGATTAAAGGCAATACAAATATATGCATAGCTGCCTTACAAGCAGTTGCTCCAGGGTTCACTCTCTGGCCGATGCGTTGACACATTAAAAAAAAGAAACTGCAACCTAGATTCTTATATTGGTGCAAAATGATATATAAAAAGCACATTTTCTTACAAGTCAAAATCTATTTTCATTGGATACCTATATAAGTATATTTACTGCAGGCATGAATACTTCAATTAATTATAATTTTGTAAAAACGCTCAAAATCTGAAATGCTGGAACATATTATGCTAAGGGGATGATTGACGACGTCAAATTAACATTGTTGATTAAAAATTATTATCACTTAATTATCCTACAATCCTCTATTACCTAATTTGATGATGGTAAAGCAATGCCATTTGACTATAGCACAGTAATATGTTGCTTGGTTTCACCAACTACTTTTGGATAGAAAACTTAACAAATGTATGTATTATAAATAGCAATTAATGAATAAAGTTATAAAAGAATATATTTAATTCTGCGCTAAAATACATTTAAATCACATTAATTCAACGTCAGAGAGTGGGTGAATGTATTAAGCCAGATAATTCCTTAATTTAAGTAGATGGAAAATCATATCAGCATATAAAACAATTACTTCGGCATGAAACCAATTATAATATGTTCAGAATCAATGAGTATGTTTTGAATCAATCGATAATAACTCAATTATGTAGAACTAGAAAATTACATCTAAAATTAATTCAGTCAAATATTAATTCCCTGGTAGATTTAGAACAAATCTTTTTAATAAATTAAATGTTCAAAGATTCCATTCGTTATTATTCCCGCTGATGAAGGGGAAAGAGAGCAAATTCAAATACTATTAGCTCAAGGGAAAGTGGTGACAGCAAATGAACTGTGCAGAATGAATCCAAATAGCAATTCACTTAACATTTCCTTGATAGGTAATCATGGCTGACAAAAGAGCAGTTTGACATCTATTTGGTTGAGAAACTTATATTAAAATTTTTTTACAACAAAAAAGTAAATAAAAACATGTACAAGTAAATGACAAAGATATAACTAATCTATTTAAAATTTTATTTTTATTATCAACTCAATTCTACTTGACAGAGGAAAAAAAGATTCTTCTAATAAAAAGCAATAAAGGATAGTATATTAATTTTATAAGCATATATATAATATGGATTTTTTTTCTTCGTTTGTGTTTGTAATGCAAATTTGCATATGTTTGTTCGTCAGCATAAGGAAGTGTTTTTTTCTTCTTTAAAACAACCTAAAGCTGAGCGCACTTTCGCTGAAATTCATCATAAATTATAGCTCTAATTATGATGAACTTCACTGAAAGTTCACTCAGTTTTACTGTTATAAAGAAGAAAGAAACTACTTATTATACAGTTTAAATATCCACAATATTGTCCACTTGTTGCTTAATATAAGTAATAGACTATTTACTATTTATAAATGATGTGGGATGAAGGGAAGTTGCTATGGATAAATTTTTTTGAATTGTTTTTTGAATGTTTCAGTAGAATTAGACAAATGGATTCTCGAAGTTTGATTAGATTACTGATGCAGAGGGAATCAATGAAATATATTTATAAACAAATATATATATGCCATCACCATTGTTATCCATTATCTTTCCAAGCTTACTGTTTGCCTGATTCACAATATTTCTTCTCCACATTACACCAGTAAAATTCCTTTTTTTATAAATACATTTTATAAGTGCTCTCTCTCTCTTCACCTATCCATTTGTTATTTCTTCTAGCAATACATCTACCACAGCTTTATTTAGTCTCTTAATCTTTTAATGATGTAAGTGATAACTGTTTGTTCTCTCATCCTTTATTTTTGCTACCTTATTGTTATTCCTAGCATACATCTGTCCATACTTCACCAAATGATTAAAAGTCTCTGTGTTGCTCTTCTGCAAAGTGTTGAAATTTCAGATCCATAAGTAAGAACTAATAAAACACACACATTAAAAACCTTTCTATTCAAACACATAGGCTTATTTTCTTTTAATACTAAATTATTTGTATCAAAAACCCTACATTTAAGTTAGTTATATGATTAATTTTAACCATTATCTTTTCATCTGTATTAATATTCCTAGGTAAATACAATTTGTATACTTTACTTCAAACACTTGATAGCAAATTTTTTTTATTATATATAAATTGTTATTGTTAATTTTCTCTAATTCATGACTATCAATTTTTATTTTTTCTCTTTAGCCTCACTTTTTAACTTTTCTTTGATAACTATTACAAACTTTCCCGAAGCTCTGAAACATTATTTGCAAAACTAACCACACCACCTCCAAAATCTAAATGATTTAAATTAAACTTCATATGCTTTTATTCCCTATGCTTCCCATTTTAATCCACAAAATAGTTCCAGTAAACCTATGGTAAAAACTTCAGAGATATTGAATCTCCTTATTACATATTTTTTTTCGATGTTAATCTTACTAAATATATTAAATAACCTCAATATTACCACATATTCTTTTAAATTTATATAAATAAAGCCACATTAAACGACAAATGATTCCCAAGATGCATTTTATTCATCAGTTGGTCCAGGGCACTACCTCTCATATATATCTTCATTATATAAAAAATATCTATATTAAATAATTACATTTTGAAATACAAGTGTCAAATTAACTCAACTCACACATTTGAATTTAAAAGAATATGTGTTAATATTGAGGTTATTTAATATATTTATAAAGATATTACACGTGGGAAAAAAATGTGAATAACTCCATGTGTTTGTGTGTTTAAGTTTTAAAAATTAGATATATTAATCTTTAATTGAGTTTTAAAGTTTATATCTGTGCTAGAGATAATCTCTAGTTTAGTAAAGGATTAATAATAGTCATTACTATATTTATCTAAAGTGGATGGTGTCAAAGATGTGGGTTGAGTTAATTTGACACTTGTAATTCAAAATATAATTATTTCATCTTACTATTATTACCATGTAATCTAATAACTATTGCTGAATTTTGAAAAATATTTTTCATAATATAAAAATATTCTGAGTCTATATCTTAATGATTCAAAGCTTTAATCCTAATGGAAATATTTATAGAATCAAATATTTTTAAATAATCTATAAATACTCACTCGATTACCATGTCCTATGCTTGCATAAGCTGTTAATAACAATACTGATGTGATGTAATGTATTATGGCTTCTCCTTAAATGAAGTCAAGAATATCTCAGCAAATATGCCCAGATAAACCTGTTAGCCACTTTATTTTCCATTTCCCACTCTAAATTTTCCCATAATCTGCTCTATCCCATTTCCACAACATAATCTTTGTCAACTCTATAACCTTTATATCTAAATCCCTCTTATCTTTTCTCAAACCCAGCATATTCTCCTTACAATAGTGCCACCCTGTGTAATCCTTAGTAATCAATGAATACAGGAAGGTTTGTGTATAAGCTCTCTGACTAGTGTCTATTCATCCAATTTTCCCAAACTGTTTTCTAGCCCATGGCTATCAGGTTTGTGCATAAAATCCCTATCTAGCAGTTACTCATCTGATATCCTTAGAATGAATTAGACACTAGATAGGGATTTTATGAACAAATCTTCCTGCATCCATTTATTTCTAAGACTTCTACTGTTTGGCACTATTGTATAGAGAGTTTGCCACTGTTATAATCTACAAATTTGAATCATAATTACAACTTATATTCTTTGATTCTTTTTATAACTTTTCTCAATACTGTTCTACTGTATTAAAATTACTTTTAAATTCAGCTTGAAATTATCCAAACTTTTCAGTAGAATCATTGTAATAATCTTGTTAAAGATTTTTTATAGAACTGATAAAAGAATGTTAGCTCTATAATTCCTAATATATTCTTTATCATCTTTCTTAAATATCAATACTACTATTAAATTTTCCCAATTATCCACACATCTTATTATTCAGATATTTTTCACCTGTTTCTTTTAAAATATCAATAATAAATATATCACTTTCAGAGCTTTTCTCTTATACATAAATCTAATTGAATGTCTTCATTTAAAATACTTGGCACTTCAGAAAAGGTTAGTAATTGTAGGATATAATATATTTTCTTATAGAAAACTCAAGGATATTTTAGTTAAGAAACATCACACAATTGAAAAAGTTAAGCATTTTTTAATTTTAAATTAAGTGGTGAAAATCCAATAAGCTTACCATGCTGAATGATACTTGTTAGTGGCAGCCCATTTTCATTCATTTACCATATTAATAATCATATAATAATAAAAGCTACAATAATAAGAATACTGGGAACACACACTAATGTGCCCTGTTTGGTTTCTTTAACATCTCAATTAAAGCATCTTCTTTCAGTTAACAGTTAAGTTCTTTTCTTTACATATTTACTGATATAATAAAAAACAAAATAATTAAATTATTTATTATTTAGAGGTTTATTAAAAATTTTATGCACCAAAAATGGAGATGGGTCCTAATTCATGGGTGTTGAGCTTTTGAATTTGCCACAATACTACTGCATCAAATGATTCAGAGCTTGTGTACTGATGAATGATAATTTTGTTCTGGGTTGCTTTTGTATTTAAATAGAGTTATTTATAACATTGACAGTGGTAGATGATGCATAAAGGTAATGTGTGTAATTGTAAGCTTGTATTAAAAAGTGTTTATATGCATGGATTTATATTTGGCTGCATATATATAGATTTAGATAAGCTGAACATTGTATTGTGAAAATAATGAGAGATTTATTTGTATAGCAGTGGCAAAAAAGAAAAGAAAAATGGGAAAGATTTCATTGTGGATGAATGCTTATTGTATAGATTATATTTACATGTATAATGGTAAGTATGTATGTTTGTATGAATATTTTATACTACATTTATGAGTAAGAGGTTATGATATATGAATCTAAGGTAGAAATTTTGAAATAGAAAGATAGAATGTAGTGTGAATGAGAATTTGAAGTTGATAAACAATATACAAAATCATAAAAATATGTGGGTGTATATATTTGAACACATATTAGCAGGCAATTTTATATATAAGTAAATGATATGGAGATAAATTGCATGTATTTGAAGGATTTTGTTAACAATACATTGCTCATAAAGACATTGGCTTGGTGCACTATTCCTTAAAAGAATTTATGAAAAACTCTAAACAAGGTACGAAAATAAAATTTTCTTTCAGTTACTAAAACAGTAACAATTGGTGTGCTGACACAGACATATTTTCTCCATATTTTCATCAACAGAAGAACTTCTCAAGACATTTCTTACCAATATCTTAACTTTTTTTTTCCACACTGTTTATAGGTAAGTCCCAAAAGACCTGTAGTTTGAAAATGTGACCAACTACCAATAATAAAGACATATGATGAAAATATATTTAATATATTTAGAGAAAATAGTTATATCATTTTAAAAGTATTTGCAACTATAGATTCATTATTGAAAGTGATTGTAAACATATTAAAAGAGGCAATAGAGTATTATGTTGTAGCATTATTAAAAAATGTAGCTGCATATATTAAAATGGTACTTGTGAGTTTTCAAGTAAACCAAAATGACAGCCCATATTTTTAATAAATCCACAGTTTTGGGGGCCTCCCAAAAATGTTTACAAAAATGGCTGCAAAGATTTTTTATTACTGTTATTTTAAAAAAGTGAAAAAATTAATTACAATATTTATAGTTTATTTTCCTTTTTTTTAAGATTAAATTATTGACAGAAAAAAATATAAATACAATATTTACATTTTATTCATGTTGGCTGTGTGCAATCATAATCACACACATTTTTCAGGACAGAATTCTGTACCTTTGGAAATAGTAAACTGCATCATATTCTGTAACATGAAAGTCCCAAATATTTATCATTATGACAATTTACCAAAAAAACTGCTGACAAAAAGAAACAAACTGAATTGAAGCAAAGTACCACAATGTTAAGAGTGTCTCGTCACTTCCTACATTATAATATAAATAAATAATCATTTGAAATAAAGCTTCATAATAAAATCTATTGAAATTTATTCCTTTTTTTAAATTTAACAACTAATTTATTTTGTTTTAATTTAACAACTAACACATCTTCAGTAGATTATATGCCCTCAAAACCATACATTTATCAAAAATATGAGATGCCATCTTGGTTTACTTGAAAACTCACAAGTACAATTTAAACTAATTAGTCAATTAATATTTTATAGTTATTATTTTATATATTGTAATAGAAAAAAGGTAGGTATAGCTGGATACCTGATCCACAAATACCCCAGGTATTTAGGCAACCAAAAATGTAATGGATGCACTTGGGCAGCAAACAATATAAATGTTAAGCAGATGAATAAGCTGATTCACAAATGGATTGATCGTAATCTAAACTTATGCTATAATAGACTCATGAATTTATAAAGGTGCCAATGAATTTAAGTGTGGATAAGTATTTTGTTTGGCAATAAAATGTATGATATGGAATATATGACTAAATATTTTTAAAAAAATTGTGTAATAGAATAATTTGTATAATAAAAGAAATTGTGTAATAGAATAAATTGTGTAATAGATAAATCAAATGATACCTAGATTAGTAATAAAACATGAGTTACTGAGATAAACATCAACTCATTGAATTGCTTCAGATAAATAACACAAGTTTAATTTTAATAATTGGTGTGCACTTATAATCTATCCTTGCCAGATTCCAATTGCTAGACATGATCTATGCCTAAATATTATGAACATGTATGTTCCCAAAGAGTTAAATATATCATCTTTTACATAATATATATATAATTATATTATTTTTTTAAATATCTCCTAATTTTAAAATTAAGTAATGCTTTCATTATAATGGTCATTTTATACATTTAAACTAAATATTAAATATTAGCTATATTTTAATTCGATTTGTTGTCTAAAGTTTATGTCAATGATCAATTTAAATCTTACTTGATTTATTAGTTGGATATATATATTGAATAATAAATGGACTGCATTAATAATTTAAATTATTAAAAAAAAAGAAAAATGAGATAGATATCTATCAGTGGGTTGCTGTTATTTTTTGATGGGGATAATAAATGATGACCGTGCAGGTCACAATATAAATTATATGATTGAATGAAAGTTACCATACTTGCAATTTAATTCAGTAATAATTATTGCTAATATTTTGACTAAATTTTTATCAGTAATTTCTTCTTTTCTCCATTTTGTTTTGACTTTATAATCTTTTACTTAGGATGGTATAGGACTAAATCATTATCAGTCTCCCATGTCATCAATCAATTATCTCTTGTAGTAACTGTAATTTTAATTTTTCGTTTTCTGACTTCAAATCTTTTATTCATTGTTTTTATTAACAAAATGTTTTTCTTGTTAAGAAAGGAATAATAAAGAAATAGGGTATCTTTTGAGCTTAATTACATGTAATTTATTGCATATTTTAATGTAACTGTGTATAATATCAGCACAAATGCAACAAGAATATTTTCATTATAGTACTAGCATTCAACTATTACTGCTTCCCCCACCAATTAATTAAAAACTTGAGCTAAAACAAGCGGATAACTCAAATTTTTGCCTTAAAAAAGCTCCTCCCTCTGCTCATCAAAAACAAAATTAACATAAAAATAAAATATACAAAATAAACTGTTTTAAATGATAATTAACCTATATATATATATATATTAACTTACCCATATGTATGAACTAGTTTTTATATTGGTATCCTTTTAACAATTTTTGTTAAGTTCTATACAGCAATTTAAAACAATTTATAGATGCATTTATTTGCATTGTTTTAGAATGAATTCTAAAAAAATAAATAATTAGTCTACCAACAGCATTATTTGAAAGAAGAAAAAACATGATAAAGAAATTAAATATAATATGAACTAAAATATAGGTATAAGACTTTTTTTCTTTAAAAAATTGGTTTACAATTGTTAGTTTATTATTTTTTTTATTAAATGCTAAAAATTTATAGTTGTATATTTTAGCTTCCTTCCAAGAGACCAATTTGTTATAAATATATGTACAAAATAACACACTGTACACCTGGGTCTCTTTTTATGTGGTAGATACCTTCTACAGAAAACCCACATAAAAAAATCACCAAAAATAGACTTAACTTATTCCGTAATTTTCAAAAATTGCATAAAACCAAAGCAACAAGGTAAAATTACTTTAAAATTTGCATAAAAAAAAATAATAGTAATTTATTTTACATTTTTTCATACATATTTTAATCATTATTGCTATTTGACAATATGCGGTTCGTTTGTGAACTGGTAAGATATCAGATTCATCACAAGAGGAAACACAAACAGCAGAATTAGCGCCAACTTCAGTCTCATGTTAATGGTTTTCTGGCAATAATGTAATCGGTGATTAAACTTTGAGATGATAATTTTACTAATTGTTTATGAAGCTCATAATATCCAGACATGCAACTATTTAGCTCTCATTAGAATTTAAGAGCTCATTCATAATTTTGGTCATTAACAAGAAAATTTAATGCATATATATAAAATGGGGAAATCCTGATTTTAAGTGAAATATGAACTTCTTTATTGCATAAAAGAAAACCACATAAAAAGATATTAGGAAGAAACATGAATTGCATAACTTCAAAATCACATTTAAAAAATTTGCACAAAAAGTGTCTAAAATAAATGGATTTACATTCTTACATTATAATTTTAGTTGATTATATTAAATTAGATTGCCACAGACTTCATATGTAAATAAACCAATAGAATATCAGCAATCTATTGTCAAACAATGTTAAAATTAAGCAGTAAATGGATATTCAAATGAGGGATGTGGTAATAACCATTAAATTGTGAATACTACTACTTTTATATAGACAAATAGATGAATTTGTAAATAGATATACTATACTACTGTCACTCTCCAAACACACTTAAAACAATATGATATAAACATTTATATTAATAATGAACTTGTTTTTAAACTTTCATCCATGAGCCAGCTTAAATCAAAGAGAAAAAAAACTGAAACTAAAATCTAAGTTTGTTAATAATGACCACGGAAAAGCAGTTTCCATTTAAAGTTTGTTTCTTTTTTTTAAAATTTCTAATTATATTAAAGAAATACAATCTAGCCCTGACTTATGATGTCTCAGATTATGCCATTTCAGATATGCAAATTTTCAGATGAAAATAATGTGTATTCTACTGAAATTACAGTACAGTAAGTCAAGAATGAATGAGAAATTTCTACATACTAATGTGCAACTGAAATATATTTATGACTTTTAAAAATGCAAGAAAAGATTCTTCTATGTCCAAGAATAGTTTTTTATTTAAACAACAAATTGATGAAGTTTATAGAATAAATTTTGTTAAATAATATGCTTATAAATACAAAAATTATATATATATTATAAAAATTACAGAGAATAATTTTATAAATTTATTACATTACCTGTTTTGAAATTGTTCAAGAATCGTCTCTTTATCATATGACTAGAAGTTAAATAAATATTTGATTTAACAATATGAAAATGGGGAAATAGCACTATTTAATTCATTAGAAGTATTTAAACTTTGTTAATTAAAAAATTGTTAATAGCAGAAGATTCTTCACTAAAAATACAATTTTCAAATAATATCAGCTTTGTAGCACAAATGTTTAAAATATAATAATAATCAAAACATAAGCTTGTGGTTAAAACCTGTAGAGGTCCCTACTATCACATTTTTATGCACACATTCTTGAGGTTACAGCCTTAGTAAATAATAATCTTCATAGTTCAGTGTAGTGATACAGTGATAGATTCTAAAAGTCACAGTTCATAGGTGGGATCAACTCTGTCATTTCCTGTGTTCTAACCTCAACTGTAAATTTGATCTTTGAGCCATGATAGCAAATAAAAGTTTATATTATTTTGGTTATGCATTTAATTTTTTTTACAAAAATATGGAATTTATTATTTGAATAATTTTCATAAAGTCTATACTAAAAATATAAACAATTTGTAAATGCATAATTAATTCAGATCCTAAACAAATTTTAACATATCAACACTGTCTACTATAATGCATTTTGACTTAAAATAAAAATAATTGCTTAACAAAATAAAAAGAAAACATACATGTTATATATACTAAATTAGATATAACTCTATGCATTGTACATCTCGTACATTTGCTTAACTTATTTTAATATTTGAATACAAATATAGTGTATATATTTAAGCTTGATGTAATTAGAGGGGATTTAAATGCAGACTCTCTAGCTAATTCATTCATCCACTTTATCTTATATAAGCAATGCCCATGATCACATAATGAGATATTATTTTATATAGCGCTATGTTTTTTATGTAATAGTAATATTAGCCATTAAGCCAATGCACATACACTTTAAAGAGATTATATAAATGAATACTCAATTTTTCCAGACATGAGATATAGTATTTTAGAAAGAATGGAATGAATCCACCCATTCTTTCGACCCAAACATTTATGTATGGGCAAATCTTAAGTGTGTTGAAATAAGAGCATGAAGGTGTTACACGATCACTTTAAATTACATTTGTTATGTTTGAACGAATGACACTTGCGAAATCTTTACAATTTACAAACCGTCATTCTTTAGTTGAAATTAAACATATATAATGAGATATTATTTTATATAGCGCTATGTTTATTTATGTAATAGTAATATTAGCGATTAAGCCAATGCACATGCGCTTTAAAGAGATTATATAAATGAATACTCAATTTTCCAGACACAAGATATAGTATTTTAGAAAGAATGGAATGAATCTATCCATTCTTTCTGATCCAAACGTTTAGGTATGGGCAAATCTTAAGTGTGTTGAAATAAGAGCATGAAGGTGTTACACAATCACTTTAAATTACATTTGTTATGTTTGAATGAATGACACTGCGAAATCTTTACAATTTACAAACCGTCATTCTTTAGTTGAAATTAAACATATATAATGAGATATTATTTTATATAGCACTATGTCTTTTATGTAATAGTAATATTAGCGATTAAGCCAATGCACATGCACTTTAAAGATAAATTATAAATGAATACTCAATTTTTCCAGACATGAGATATAGTATTTTAGAAAGAATGGAATGAATCCATCCATTCTTTCGACCCAAACATTTATGATCACATAATGTAAAAAAAATGAATGATCTCCAATATGTATATTTGTGCTGAACCAGCACCCATCAGTTGATTCAGATATGAATGGTTGAAGAATTGGAGAATGGAGTAGATTGAAGCCTGTCCATTAAAATTTGTAGATTTGCTATGTTAATATAAATCAAGCACTAATTATATATATATATGGGAGATAATAATCTGGGCCAACTGATGAGTGATGGTTCAGCACAAAATACATATTTTGGAGATCATTTATCTTTTTCACATATATGTAGTCATATGTATAGGTTATATAAGTAAGAGCGGATGACTAAAGGGAGCTTGCAAGTCCGTGAATAAATCCCTCTAATTAACTTATATTTGTTGAAACAGATTTTATTTTATGTTTTAATGTGGAATATTAATAGTTGAATATATATATTGTCCAGATGTTTACTCTACAATGTTTGCATAATTTTAGACCCATATCATCATTAATTAAATGCTTATATACTAAAATTTATGGCAGATTATATTAAATATATACAATTTTTACTTTATTTTTTATAACATTGCGCATGTACATGTGCCTGTAATATAGAAATAAATTTTTGATATTTATTTAAAATATATATGTGATGTAAACAATGAGGATTGCCAATTCCTCAACAAGCTTTGTGATAAATGCTTAGCTAGAGAAAGGACCATGGTTTTATGCTCTGGCACTCCTCAGAGAGGTGCTAGGATAGGTTCAGACACTAGATCGAAAAACACCAACCCAAAGCCAGCATTTAACTAAAAGTTATCCAACTAAAAGCTATCCAACTCAAATAGCTATATGGGGCTGAGAGATCTTCAGCCATACAATTTATTAGTAGTGTTAGTAATATAACATTGCATAAGACTTAAGGCAGAGACTATAAATAGTCAAAATAAGAGTCATAGATCACATGACCCTATTCTCTTAAGCTTGTAAGTTATAAACAATGAGGATTGCCAATTCCTCATTGTTTATAACTTACAAGCTTAAGAGAATAGGGTCATGTGATCTATGACTCTTATTTTGACTATATATGTAATGTACTTTTTAAAGTATTATATGCAATTTTTAAATGCGACACTTTGAAACATTTGACTTACCTAATAATATTCATTCAAAAATTTTAAACACATTACATCAGATATATTGTCATTCTTTTCATTAAAAAAATATATGTGATTGTATATATGTTTATTAAATTCTTTCCTAAAGTCAATAGAATACTACAAGAAAGTGATAATATTTAATCAGTATTTTGTGTCTAAACTCCTTTCTTAACTTATTCCATTGTTTCAAATTTTAGAACCCTTACTCACTTACAAGGTACATTTAATTTTTATTAATAACACTAGCCTAAAAATAATCAAAACACATTACTAATTAATTTTACTGCTAAAGTCAGATTTCTTAAATATAATCAGCTTACAAACACATACAAATCTATTCTCTTGTCCAAATTCAAACTAATACTGTGTTCTTTTTTAGGATTGAAGATTTTACATTAAATTAATAGCTTTAGAACCATATTTCAAAATAATAATAGTTTTTCTATTGTCTCTAAAAAAGACAATTTTAGCTTCATTTTATGTTGTATACTATACATTACTGAATTAAAATATTTTTTTTTTATATTTAATCTACTTCCATGGAGTTTATAATGTTTTCATTTGAACTCAAACATTTTTTCCTATATATCTGTATCTACATGAATGAGAATATCATATGCTATTTCAGAAGTAATATTACCATTAGATTTTTTTTATGATTATTTAATAAATTATTTAATGTTACTCCCTTTTTCAAGTTATGTACTTATATTTATATTCAAATTCTTTTTAAAAATATTATTATTAACAATTGAATAAAATATTTTGATTCTATTCTCCAATTTTGACCTTTGATCTACATGAAAACATAAGTATAAGCAGCTTATTGTTTTAAATTATCCAATAATTTAAGTAGAATTTTTTTGTTGTGTTAAAAGTTCTTTAATATATACATATTAATGAATAATATATTTTGATACTATTTTTGATCTGTGTAATATAAAAATATTACACAGATCAAAAATAATTAATTATTTAAAAGTAGCTGTTTAACTTTTTGTTAATATTGAAATAATTTAATGACTTGTTATTTATAATAAATGTTTTATATAGAGCTTGCAAATAAGCTCTTAACAAGTTTTGCAGAATATCCCAAATCCCAGACCAGTTTCTGCTACTGGATTTCTCAGTGGGGTGCTAGGATATTCAAGCATTAGATTAAAAATACCAGGACAAACCCAGCACTTTATCTAATGAATAACTATATAGAAAATCTGAAATATTCAAATATCCATATGTCTTCCAATCCAGCTATCTAACTTAAATAATCATATGGGACTGAACTCAGTTCAGATACACAATATATTAATAGCTTTAGCAATATAAAATTGCCAAAGCCTTAATAGCAAAAAATGAAATAAAAAATCAAGTCAGATATCACATGACCTAATTTAACAAGCTTGTATTATAAATTTTATATATAGAGCTCACAAATAAGCTCTTAACAAGCTTTGCAGAATATCCCCAACCCCAGACTGGTTTCTGCTACTGGCTTCCTCTGTGAGATGTTAGGATATTCAAGCATTAGATTAAAAATACCAGGAATACTTGAATATCCTAGCACCTCATTGAGGAATCCAGTAGTAGAAACCGGTCTGGGGTGGGGAATATTCTGCAAACTTGTTAAGAGCTTATTTGTGAACTCTATATATAACATTTGTAATGCAAGCTTGTTAAATTAGGTCATGTGACATCTGACTTGATTTTTTTTGTAATTTTATTTTTTCCTATACTAAAGCTATTAATATATGATGTATCTGAACTTAGTTCAGTCCCATATGGCTATTTAAGTTAGATAGCTGGATTGGAAGAGATATGGATGTCTTAAAAATTTCAGATTTTCTACTTAATAGTTATTCATTAGATAAAGTGCTGGGCTTGTCCTGGTATTTTTGATCTAATGCTTGAATATCCTAGCACCTCACTGAGGAAGCCAATAGCAGAAACCAGTCTGGGTTGGGGATATTCTGCAAAGCTTGTTAAGAGCTTATTTACGAGCTCTATATATAACATTTGTAATACAAGCATGTTAAATTAGATCATGTGACATCTGACTTGATTTTTTTTTGTAATTATAATAGATGTATCTAAAGTATTTTTTTCCTCTTAAAATTCAACAATTTTTTTTCCCCTAGGGTTTTTATTTTTTTCCAATTTGTTGAAAATTATCTTTTTTTATTTATTAAATATTATACCTCAGTTGGGTAGAACATTACCTTAAAATTCAAAAACTCAAGAATCTAAGAACCCAGGTTTGAATCCCATGCTAGTACTGTCACTGGTCAGGCCAGAAACACCTGAAGAAGAGAGAGACTAATACCTCTTGAAACATTGTGCATATACTAACCTGTTTGATGTGCTATTACTAACAGTTGAATGTATTTGGAATATATAAATAAAGTTAAATTTTCTAAAGACATTCAATACATATATTAATTAGATGATGGAAATAGTCCAACATAAAAATACAACTAGAACACCATCATCACAAATCTTCAGGAAAACATTATATAAATAACTCTTTTAAAGTCGTGATTATTTATTAAGTGCATATAAAGTATATAAATACTTTTAGAGAAAGGCTTTTATTATATTCACCTTGAATGTTTATAACAGTCAAATGATGTCTTTTTTTGACTATAGAGGGACCTCTCAAATCTTGACACAAGGTAGTGACTTTATAGCAGTTATTATCTTCATAAAATCACTATCTTGTGTTGAGGTTTGAGAGATCCCTCTATAGTTAAAAAAATATTGTTTGACTATTATAAACATTAACCTTTTTCTAAAAGTATTTAAATAACTCTTATAAATTTTGTTTTAATAAAAACAATATAATACTCCTCACTCTTTTATATAGTTATTTAATTAATAGAGTTGAATTTAAAAAATCTAAATCTATAAAGTGAAAATACATATTTAAAGAATATTTATGATAATGTGATATAAAGTTGATAGTAGTATTCAATTTGACTCAATTAAAAGCAAAAATTTCATCTTGGATTCTGGACTTAGAGTATGCTGATGTTTGTGCTATTGTTGTCAGTTCAAAAGATAATTTAATGTTTTGAATGCAATATATAAAAACTTTGGATTTAATAATTAATGTTCAAAATCTCAAATTCTTTAAATGCTAATAATGGGGAAAAATCATCAGCAACTTTTAGCTGAGGAGTTATTAACTTGAGAATGTAACACAATTTAAATACTTTAGTAATTTTATAAAGATGGATTTACCTGGTAAGGTGCAATACAGATTTCAATGTGCTACTTTTAAGAAATTAAAAAATAGGGTATGTCTTTTCAAAAAAATAATTTCTGCAATTGAACTAAGATATTGTTTAGAAGCAAGATTCGGACACACTCTAGATGCAGTATAAATGCATTAAGAAAGTTTCATTTAAGACTACTTCATAAAATCTTTAAATACAACAGTAATATCATAAAGCCAATTAATAAATTCTTCAATTTTCTGGATGTGTTACAATGGAGGCTACTATTGTAAAACTACATGTTTATTCAATATGCAAAATGAATGAACAATGAAAGGTTTCCCATAAGTGCATTTTATGGTAAACTTGAGCATAATTTTTATGGGAGAGGTAAACCTTATGTACATAAGAATTATCTCAAAGCCATTCTAAAAAAGTGTATTATCAATTGTTTCCATTATGAAGATACTGAATAGAATAGAATACATTAGAGAGCTACAATTAGACATGGTGTTGAAGTATTACAGAAAGAAATGTTTTCTGCTGAAAACATTAAAAAAAAAAACATTGTGAAATATTAAAGAAATAGAAATTTTAACCAGCATATTTATATGTGGATGTAGTTAATAATTCACATATTGATTTGAATAGACATTGCAAAACCTATTTTGTAGATCTTTTTTTTTTCTTTGAAGCTGGAATGGTGTACTCATTTATTATGTTTGCTGTATGAATTTATGTAAACAATTCAAAACAAAGCAAAGCTCTCCATATAGTAGTGCCATCTTGTGCTAACAAGAGCAA
This sequence comes from Epiperipatus broadwayi, assembly GCA_028023455.1. Classification (NCBI taxonomy): domain Eukaryota; kingdom Metazoa; phylum Onychophora; class Udeonychophora; order Euonychophora; family Peripatidae; genus Epiperipatus; species Epiperipatus broadwayi. The sequence goes on along the minus strand of JAQFVV010000219.1, from coordinate 45,138 downwards.
TCAATGGATGCCAGAAGGCTTGTGCATTAAATCCCTATCTAGTGCCTACTCATCCAATATCCCCAGACTAGTTTCTGGCTTGTGGCCTTCATCAGTGAGGAGCCTTGGATCTGAGAGCACTGCACCTAGATCTTAGGATCTAATGCAACCATCCAGCCCCCATCTTTTAACTCTATTTAACTACAAGATTTAGCACAAGATGGTACTACTATATGGAGAGTTTTGCTTTGTTTTGAATTGTTTAATAACAATTATGTGCTAGTATGAGATAGTGATCATGTGATGTTTAATGCATTTATGTAGTTGTGTACATTTAGATTTGTATTTTCACAGGTAGTCCTATAAATGTAGTAGTGGTGGATAAAACAAACAAATAGATATAACACTAGAGAAACTTTGAGCTTTTAAGATTGAGAATATTAGTCATGTTTTGATCAACTATATAAATTAATTAAAATTTGATAATATTAAAAAATAAGTATGGAAAACTATTTTGAAAACCCCCCAAAGAAAATAGGGAATTTATTGTCAAATATTAAAAATAAAAAATAAAGTAGTATTCCAATAAAAGATAAATCAATGGGAATAAGATAGATAATACCCCCCCCCTCCAATCATTATTACTTAGATATACATGACAATCAGAGTTTGTATGGATGATCTATCTCAACCTATAATTTATTTTTAAAATATCAAAATTGGCAACTGTAAATCAAATTTAAATTTGATCAATTTTTTTTAAAAATATGTTTATATAATATATGCACACATTGATAAAGGTTTATAATCAATTTAAGCCAATTTTAGTTTTGAAAAGATAAAAAAACTGATATATTTTTAACTAAACATATTTCAAATAAATGTTTTAAATTTTATGTTATAGAAACAAATCATAACAGTAATCTATACAACTTTTACTCAATTGTTTTGTATTCTTATTAACTAAAATTCTAGAAAAGCCAATTGTTTTTAAGCGTTGTTCCCGTTTCTGAAAAATATCAATTAAATATTTTTAGGAATTAAAAGGTTAAGAGTCATCTATAAATATGTGAGCTGGTTTAATTAAAGAATTTTGTAATCAGGGGTAAGGGGTAATTAAAGTAATTACTGTCTTGTTTAATTCACAAATTTTATAAATAAGTGGCTTGTTTTTTTCAAAGCTGGGAGTATTAAAAGACCAGTTCAGAAAATATTTGGTCTTTGCTTATTGAACTTCTACCAGTAGTTGAATTATTAGCTATGTGTGGATAGATATCTGGAAGTTAACTTCATTTCTCTAGCATGTAGCCATAACTATCAAGATATCAAACTGGTCCAATACCGTGCAAAGTATATTCACATATGCAGTTAAAGAGGTGCTTTTCAATAATAAAAAAAAAAATTCATATTGATTCTAGGTGAAAACTCTATTGGAACAAAGATTGAAAACCAGTAAGTAAAAAGACTTCACATGTAAACCACAAAAGACTCTATTGCACCAACATACATCAACAAACCAGTGATTTATATAACTTAATTTAGATGATCTATGAATTTGTGTATCTTTTATATGAACTAATTTTAGTCTGTGTATTATGTTTTTATCTTTTATATTAACTTATTTTAGTAGTTAGACATTATAAAACTTTATTTTTGTCAATGGTGGGTATTTGAATATTTAAATCTTTTATTTTTTGCAGATGCTATAATTATAGGGGATTTGAACCCAGAGATTTAAGCTTCCTTCAGCTATTCATTCTATCTCATACAACTAATACACATGACCACACACATGTGAGAAAGGTAAATAAACTCCAATATAGACATTTCATTTTGAAAAAGCATTCATCAATTGGTCCTGATCATCATCTCCCACATATATATAATCAGTACTCAGTTTAGATTAAGATATTAAATCTTCAAACTTTAATGGACAGGCTTCAGTCTACTCCATCATCCAACTCTTCAGCCTTCCCTACCATTGAAAATCTGATGATGGAATGCTCAAATCCCTTGATATTATTAATATTATTGTCATGCCCATGTTGACTTTAAGTCATTTTGATCTCTCCTGTATAGAAATTTCACCATTTAAATACACAGAAAAGGGATGTTATAATTGTATATTTTTTCTTTTAAAATAATTGAGAGTTAAAAGAAATCAGTTTTGTCCCTTAAAATTTTTTTTAAAGAAAGCTTTATTAAAAATCACTTCTGTAATTGTTAATAATCACCACTTAGTTTTAAAACAATCAACAGTTAGTTTTAGATCAATTTTTTTTCAAAAGAGAAAAAAGAACTTTAAAAAGAAATATAAAAATGTTTGGTTATATTTTTTAATAGTTTAAATTTAGTATAATTAATATTTAGTATCTCTCTAAAGATATTCAAAATCATTAATGTAAATTAATATGTGTTTAATACAAGGTATGTATAACTATATAAATCATTTAAATTTTTGTATTTATTGTGCTTAGATTTATAGGGCAGTTTGCCTGTTTACTTTGTTTGATTCACACATGCCTAAAGTTAAAGATTGATATATGTGCATATACAGTTTCATATAGAGATCCTTATATATTTTATCCACCACTTTTGAATTTTGTGTATGTTTACTTGCCTCCCTGTGATATATATTATTCCTGTTTGAGGTACTTATGGATGATTTTGATTAGCATCGAGTAGGGACATTTCTCCCCATAAATTATATTTTTGTGCTTTGTACTCTGAGTGATTAAGTGGCCTATTTAATGCTTTTATATTTTGAAGTGATACAGATTCAAATGCATAATGTATAGGTCTAATTTTGTAATGGTCTGCACGTGTGAACAATTTATATTGAACTTGGGCTATTTTGTTTATTGTTTTTATGTGTATACATCTTAATTTAGGCAATATATCTAACAGAATTATATAAATAACAGTTCTTAGGAGTCTTCTTAGATGATTATATTGTAAAATTTTATGAATATTAATATTCAAAGTTACCAGTTATCAAATATCCTATATGCTAATATACAAATGGGAGAATTATCAATTAAATATGTTAATATTTGAACTGTTGTATTTGAAATATATTATACTGTAATTAAACTTTATGTTGTTATTGTTAGATCTAATTTAGTGTCTGTTTAATATTGTCTGCTCTGCCATTTAATATTTCCCAAGAATCTGTGCTCTCTGTGATCTGGATGCAATTTTAAACATCTATGAGTGATAGTACAATTGTGGTAGTATTTATACTTGGTATCCTTACAAATAAACTATCTTATTGTGGTGTGATGTGATTGATACTCTGTGACTTATCCTTAAACGGAATCAGGAATCTCTCAGAAACTATGCCCAGAGAAACCTGTTAGCCACTTTACCTTCTATTTCCTACTCTAAGTTTTCCCATATTCTGCTCTATCCCATTTCCACAACATAATCTTTGTCAACTCTATGGCCTTTATATCTAAATCTCCCTTATCTTTTCCCAAACCAAGCATAAAAACCAATAACCCACTTTCTGTATAATAACTTTTTTCATATTTATTCGTCCATAACTTCATTATTTGTACCCTTTCTGTTTTCAAGCATTTACATTCAATTAACAGATGCCTAATATTTTCTATTCTTTCCTTACTCAATTTTCAGACTAAATCACCCATATTTTTCCATTTACATGCATATTCTCTTGTTGCTAAAGATCCCGTTCGAGCCTTAAACAATAAACTACTTTCCTTACTATTATCATACATTAACTCACACCTAATGTTTTGTTTACTTTATATATATTTAGACTCTTTTTACTCCCCATTTTTATTGATGTGATGTGATGTACTGTGACTTCTCCTTATATGGAATCAGGAATCTCTCAGCAACTATGCCCAGAGTGACCTGTTAGCCACTTTACCTTCCATTTCCATTCTCCACCCTGTTTTCCCATAATCTGCTCCATCCCATTTCCACAACATAATCTTTGTCAACTCCATGGCCTTCATATTTAAATCTTTCCTTATCTTTTCCCAAACCCAGCATAAAAATCAATAACTCACTTTCTGTATAATCACTTTGTTGATATTTATTCTTCCATAGCTTCATTATTTGTACCCTTTCTGCTTCCAAGCATTTCCATTGAAGTAACAGATGCCTAATATTTTCTATGCCATCCTTACACAACTTGCAGAGTAAATCACCCATATTTTTCCATTTACATGCGTATTCCCTTGTTGCTAACAATCCTGTTCGAGCCTTAAACAATAAGCTACTTTCTTTACTATTATCATAAATTAACTCGCACCCAATGTTCCATTTATTACTATATATATTTAAACTGTTTTACTCTCCATACTAGTTCTCCATCTCTCCATCTCCCTATTCTTTATTAATACATCTATTCTTCTATCCCACTCCTTACCACTATAATACCTAACAATTCTCCTAACACAATCATCCCACATTTTGTACAAGTATACTGACATAAATTCTTTATCCAAATCTTCTGATTACTGCATTACCTTTCTCACCCATATTGCTGCCTGCCCTTTATTTGTAACCCAATTAAATACTATTTTGGCTATATGTCTAGTTGTGCCCTTTGGTGTAAGATATTATTGTGTCCGTGTCCATTACATTAGGTACATATTTACATTTGCATGTTCACAGATAGACTTAAAAATATAATAGTGGTGAGTAAAACAAAAAATAGAAAATTACCCTAGAAAAGTTTTGAGCTCATAAGATTGAGCATATTAGTCATATTTATTTTATCATATAAGTTTAAAAGAGAAGAATTTCATGTCTTCTTTAGACTTAATAGAAATACTAGTACCACAACCTATAAAAAAGTTGGGTAATCAAATCACTCATAAGTGGATAAATAAATAAGTAGCTAGCACCTATATCAATGCCTGGAGAAAACCAACGTCTATTTTGTCACTATAAAGTATTTCACCTGAGAATGGGAATCTTATCATATAATCCTGGAAAATAAAGTCAGTTTGGGGGAATTGACTGATGTTAATTTCCATGATCACTTGATAACATTTCTATTCCAGGATAAAATAATGTCTATATTACAAAAAATCCGTATGTATAGTTATTTATTTATTAAGAAATTAAATATAAGTAAGATAATCAATAAATTTAAATAACTGCAATTTTCTTTTTTTTATATAGCTGATTTCGTGGAAGCACGTAAGAGTGGAATAAAATATTTTAAGGCAATTTTATGTGTATAGGTTTTAAAATCTTATTCAATAAGTTAATGGTTTCTTTAGGACAGAATTTTTTTTTTTTTTTAGGACAGAATTTAGAAGTGGTTTAAAAAGAAAATAGTGAAATAAAAACTGGAAATGGAATAAAATATTCACTTCATAAGAATTGAGCTGATTTTTATCAGTGCGACTGGCAGCGTTTCTTATTAGGAAGATTAATTCTCCTTGCTTGGACATTTATAGCTAATAATTCTTGAAGGAAAATTTGAATTTACGGTCTACTGAATCATATATAATTTCATAATTGTTATCTGTAAATGATATCACTCTCCCAGATCCATCAATAGATTCTGTATTTTTATGTGTGTGATGTTTATATGCATGCAATGAAGGGAATATTACGCAAATATATTAAAATTATAAAAAAATTAATGTTTTGCATCATTGATGCATAATGATTTTTGGAGGGTAATAAATATGTGTTTATTTTTCTTGGTTTGTATATATACCGTGCAGTTTGATGATAATAACTGCTGTCTCATAACCATCGATTTGCCTGTATAAAAGAAGCCGTTTTCTTGAGTAATTCAGTCTAGTGCACTTACTGACATTTTTAGACCACATCAGCATTTCTAATCACAATTGAATGTTTTTACTGGTAATCTTTAAATGATATAGCAATTTTTTCATGACTAAAAAAAGTTACAGAGTATTTCCTTTATAAGATATTCACCAATCAACTTTGTTTTGTTATTTTTTTATATATACATACCTCAAAACAATAATAATAATAATAATAAAACATTTCTCTAATTTAAACCTTTTTTTTTTGGAAGATCAGGCCAGCATTTGTCTATCAAAAGAATGAATCTTTACTTGCAATTTTAAGATGTATAAGAATTGACCAACAAACTCAAGATACACAGTGCTGTCAAGCATTGGTGGTCGAGAGGTCAGCGAAAGCTGTTTACAAGCAATTGTCCCAGGTTAGTGGGTTCGCTTCCTGGCTGATGTTATGACACATGAGAAAAAAAAAGATACACAGTGCTGACATGAACTCCATTAGAGTTATCTCAGTTTTAGCACAATATGGAATAACAACCCAAACAATAAAGAAAAAGCAAATCAACACTCTTACTCACTGACTAATCTCAAAGATTTAGAGGATGATTTTCATAGAAAACCAAAGTTAATGATTCAGTGCACACTTCAACAAAGCTTTATTAAAACTTAATGGCTAGTTTACATTTGTATCTATGAAATACCTTGCTCAAACTTAGAGGTAAATAAATAATAATACTTAAAAAATATAAAGTTATATAAAAGGATTGGTGCAATGATTGATAACATAAAAAAATCGCCATGACCAAACTAAGCAACTGAAGACAGCATAGTAAAAGAAAGTGAAGGCTAAATGAGAAAAAAAAAGATTAAGTAAGTTATAAATGTTAATAATTAAAGGGAATTTGAACCCAGATTTTTAAATTCCCTACAGCCATGCACTGATATGCAGCTAAAGGTGAAGTTAAAATGAGAATTATAATATTAAAGTGGCTTAGCACTTTGAGGAATTTCTAAATCTTTATAATCCTAGGCAAATAGTTATCTGAGAAAAGGTGGAACATATAAGCAAAAGATATTCAAAAATATGCAAGTTGTAAATTAAAGAGCCCCTTCCTTGGGGAGGGGGAAGCATGATTCCTTTTGATTTATAGCACATTATTAGCTATATGCCACGTTGTTTATCTTACATTTGGTGTCATGTTGTTCTATGCATGCAATAGTAGCCAAGAAGAGTTCAAAAATATGGCCAATGGACTTGATGCCAAATATAAGATCAAGGAGATCTAACATATAGCTAATAACACCCATGCTATAAACTAAAAGAAATCATGCTTCTCTCCAAGAAATGGACTTATTTAATTAATAATTTTAAATACGTGTTGCTTGTATATTCACATTTTTCCATATAATTCTTTGGCTATGATTATGAGAATATAGAAATTCCTCAAAAGTGCTAAGCCATCTTAATATTATAAGTCTCTAACTTCACCTTTTACTATGTGTCAGGCATATAGATATATTACTTATTATTCGTCTAAGGAAAGTCTACTTACCTGTTATTATTAAATGTTAATAGTAATTAGTGTATTTTTTTTGTTTGTTTATTTCCAGTATTCTTTATCTTTCTTTCTTTTGAGTTAAAATAGCCATCCTTATTAACGAGTGCTAATGATAATAATGATATGCATAAAAATATGATTTGTTATACCACGAAATAATGGAATTATATATTTAACTGCAGAGAGATACTACCTGTCAATTAAAATATGATGCAAAAATATTTAAAAAAGCGTTTAAATGAATTTATTAGATATTAATTATCTACGAATAAAGAAGGTGTTAATATTGACATACATTATTGATTTATAAAAATAAAATAAAATGCTTATGACTATAAGTAAATACACAGGTAGTAATACCATTACTCTGATACCTGTTGTTCAAAAACTATTATCCAAGCAAATTTTTAAAGATCTCTTTATCCTTTAACAATGAATAGATTAGTTTATTCACGCATTTTAAAACAAAGAGAAAAAAAATATTCAGAGAATATCGGTAAATTGCAAAACGTAATTACAGTATGTTGGCCTTTTTTTTCTTTATCTTAGTAAAGTTTAAGTTTACAATGAGAGAGGAAAATCTATTTTTGAAATCCAAAAAAATTCAGAATCTGAAAAAAACAACAGAGATTTTGAACTACTGATGTTTATCTGTAATAGATATAGCCAGATATATGCGTTACCTTTTCAGGTTTGGTCAATCAAGTAACAACCTGATCTTCATTAGGGGATAGTTTATCTTACTGCTTACTATCCACATGACACATTTTAACATCTGAGTATCTAGATATATATTCAGATCAAAGTCATACAAATACTGAACTAATATTTTAAGCTATGTATGAGTATAATTTGTATTGCTAGGGTTAAATTGAGGATCTTCATATAATAATTCTTGTTTGAGAAAAAAATGTAGCAACACAGCTTTGTGAAGTAATTTACTAAGTAACAGCATAGCATGTAAACTAATATATATATAAAGTTAATAAACTGGAATTGATTAATTGTTTGCTGATTGCTTCAAGATATTAATGTATTAATTTATTATTACATGACAAAGACTTTCAACACCAAAATCAACCAAATCTGTGCACGGCTTTTATGGAATGGTAAAACAGCAGCCATAGGAATTGAACGCATGCAGCGACATAGGAAAAATAATGGTATGTCATTGCACGCAACTTTTTCAATATATTACCAAAAGTGCCACTTTCTGATCCACATCCTCCAAAAGAAATTTCCCCAGATTGTAATGGAACAACCAGTCATTCCGTTGGACAGACCTCCACCTTCGAAGATAAACTGGATAAATCAGATACTGGGCTACCTTCTCGCTCACAATGGACACTCAACCCTAGTAATCAGACAGAAAATCTCTATTTGGGATGCTCATAACCTGCTACTTCCCACACAAAACTCTACCATTCCTTACCTCAATGGTAACAATCAGGTGGTCACCAAGTTTTTCAGGCATTTCAAACTGGAGCCAAGGTTCCTGGGCTTTCTAGTGAAAATAAACCTGAATTCACTCCAGACAAACTGGTTCCTGCACTACAGGAGATTCCTCAAGAACATAGATCCTATGTGTCACAACTGCCACAGAACCTCTGAAACCTTTGATCACATGATAAATGATTGCCCAGCATATGACAAAATCAGAACATTCATTACTCACAACTGCCACATTCCCCTGAACAAAATGTTAAATATCAAGAGCTGCTTTCTGTCTAGAGATTATGTCACCACAAGACTCTTGACCTTTATCACTTATGCCACCCGGATGGCCAGATGTTGCAACAAGTTTACCATTCCTCATCCCAAGCCTGAAGACACATTCATTTCCAAGCTGAAGGAATTTTGCCATAAGGACAGAATCATCTCATTCAGATTTTTATTTGACAACACATGGAGCCTGATTAAGCTGGATTAAACAACACCAGTGACCACATCAGACCATCTGGTTTCCTGAGCAACATGGATAACTATTATTTTTGATTTACAATTGTATCATTATTACATATGGTTTTTCAATAAAGTTATTTATAAATTTATTATTGTAATGTTCTAATTATTTATTGAGCACAAAGGCAGTATGTAATTACAAAAAGAAAAGGCATTAACCTTTTTCATGGGTGATTTAAATGTTTATAATAGCCTAATGATGTAGTTCTTTTTCACTATAGAGGAATCTCTCAAACCTCAATACAAGATAGGGACTTTGTAAAGATAAGAATAGCCATTTATCTTTAACCTAAATTCACATTTATATAGGCCAATCTGAAACATCTTGATTTGAGAGCATGAAGATGTTACTCACTTCACATTTAAATCCACTATTTCATTTTTGACAAATTAACATGTAAAATCATGTGACATTACAACAAGTTAATGTTACAATCTTTTTAATGGAAATATAAAAACTAATGTAATGTTCTCATTATTTATCAAGAAAAAAAACACATGTGAAAATGGTTAAAGCCTTTTCTCTTTATAATTTATTATTGGAGGAAAAAAGAAATCAATCTTTAAATAGGTGAATTCATAAAGAAAGTTATTACTCTCAATGCTTTCCAGCTACAAAAAATTAAACAATTTTCCCTCCTTGTCTTACATTCTACTTAGTAACCATTAGATACCTATTTACTGACTGATACTGTATGCTTAGTTTAGATGTGGTTTGGCCATCTAAAAACAACCCTAGGTATAATTTGAAGATTCAGTTTAAATTCAGATCTTGACTATAATAATTAATACAGTTCATTTCCATAGAGCCAAAATCCTTCCATTGAAAATAAACTATTAATCACCAAGTTTGTAAACTTCCTGGCAGTGAGAGATTAAGAGGTTTTTCATTTTTGTTATGTACTTATATAAATAATGTATTATTATATGCTACATACCATCTATTTTATATAAACATATTAATGATTATGGACTAAAATTATTTTAACCCATATATAAATTTTCAACTTAATTAAGAATTAATATGTCCATTTTTATTAAATACAATCATGTAATTATTAATCCATTTTCATCTCTATTTTTTTCTATGGATAATATATTAGATATAATGATGGATGCAGTATTTATTGTATGTAATAAATGAAATGACTCTTCAAGCATTGTTATAATAAGAATCGAGCTATCGTCTAGCTGTAATGTTTGATTATTTTTTTTTGCAATAATTATCACTTCTATTCCACTGCACATATTTGAACAAAAAAAAAACACATTTGAAAAAATAAATACTATCAATATGCTTTTACAGCAAACCAGTATTTCTTGGTTAGCCCAGACACAACATCCATATGATCAATATTTATAAAAGTACTACAATTTAATACATAACTGCCACCACCAACCCCTGCCCCCAATCTCCATTTGACATTATCCACTTTAAATACATCATATTAATGAATATTACTAATCATTTTTAGGCTTGAAATAATATGATAATTTTTAGCCTAGATATAAATTTTAAATTTATCTAAAAGATTAATAAATCTACATTTATTGAATGCAACTACATGGTATAATTAATGTAACTCTATCTCTTCTTACCCTTGCAAAATATCTTAAAGCTTCTATTCTGAGGAATCTATTTGAAATATATTAATGAAGACTATTGAAAAAGATAAACCCTAATTATACAAACTGCAATGTTAGTGTATTAAAAAGATAAACACTTATTCATTTTATAATTTGATTTGGAATGTCAAACTTTCTGCATTTACAACTTTGATATCATCCACATTTCTTTTTCTACATCAGAAAAAAAAATTATATAGAGCATTTTCTATAGAAATGCCATACAATGTTATAATAACTTTAAGGAACTAATAAATAATGTTATAGTTTATAAAATAAGTAATGTTGAAAATATTAACTTATTTATGGAACAAATGAGTTCAAATATATTAAGATAATTCACAAGTTAGATCGATGGAACAAATGAGTTCAAATATATTACTAAGATAATTCACAAGTTAGATCCCCAAAGAATCATTTAAACAAACTTGTAATAATTCCACCTTTTGTTATATTAATGTTAAATTATTTTGTCAGAGAAGCATTATTTATAAGTTTATTTAAGTGATTCTTTAAGGATTTAGCTTGTGATTTATATCCGGTATTAAAACAGGCAAAACTCTCCATACAGTAGTGCCACTCCAGTGCACACTACAGTAATCAATGGATGCCAGAAGGCCTGTGCATAAAATCCCTATCTAGTGCAACCATTTATTACTCTAGCTTGCATTGAGTGACTCTACTGTATGGAGAGTTTTGTCTGTTTTAATAACAGTTATGAACAAGCATAAGAAATGATGATCATGTGATGTTAGTGGTTTAAATTATAACAGATTTGAACTTATTTGTTTCATGAATAGATTTAAATGCCACGTATTACAACAATTATAAGACATTATAAAAATTATATTAAAAAACTACAAAAAAATCAGTGTATTAACATTTTTTTAGCATATATTCCACATATTAGAATATTGTTATTCATATTATTTTTAATTTTTTTTTTTGGTGCACTATTTTTTTATCCTTCCCCTATTCAAAAAAAAGTTTATAAAATTATACATATATATATATCACTCTGTACAATTAAAGAAGTATCTATTTACCCAACATTATTGTATGAGAGCACATAGTTACAATATATGTACCAATTTAATTTTTTTTTGGCGCACTATATTCTTCTAACCTTCCCCTATACAAAAAAAAAGTTTATAAAATTACACAAATATATATATATCACTCTGTACAATTAAAGAAGTATCAGTTAACCCATCATTATCGTATGAGAGCATATAGTTACAATATATATATGTAAGTATAGAGGATTTGAACTCAGATTTTCAAGCACCCTCCATCTAACCACACTATCTTATACAACGGATACACATAAACACACACATGTAGAAAATATATGTGTGTGGTCATGTGTATCAGATGTATGAGATAGTGTGGTTAGATGAAGGGTGCTTGAAAATCTGAGTTCAAATCCTCTATACTTACAGTTAAGCTCCAGGTTTATGAAGAGTGCCTGGTTTTCAAATAATTAATATACAGTATATATATATCAAAATGGAGTTAAATTCTAACTTTAATGAAAATCGTTACATACAAGTAATGTATGTCTATATGGAGTTAAATATTTAATTTTTTTTTTTTTCATGTGTCATAGCATCGGCCGGGAAGCGAACTGCTAACCCGGGACAACTGATGTGATGTGATGTGATGTATTTGGCTTCTCCTTAAACGAAGTCAAGAATATCTCAGCAATTATGCCCAGATAAACCTGTTAGCCATTTTATTATCCATTCACCACTCTTAAGTCTTCCCATATTCTGCCCCATCCCATTTCTACAACATAAACTTTGTCAACTCTATGGCCTTTATATCTAAATCCCCCTTATCTCTTCGCAAACCCAACATAAAAACTAATAACTCACTTTCTGTATAATCACTTTGTTCATGTCTATCCTTCCATAACTTCATTATCTGTACCCTTTCTGCTTTCAAGCATTTACATTCAATCAACAGGTTCCTAATATTTTCTATACCTTCCTTACACAATCTGCACACTAAATTATCCATGGTTTTCCATTTACATGTATATTCTCTTGTTGCTAAAGATCCCATTCGAGGCTTAAACAATAAACTACTTTCCTTACTATTATCATAAATTAACTCGCATCCAATATTCCGTTTACTTCTATATATATTTAAACTCTTCTTACCCTCCATACTAGTTCTCCATCTCTCCAACTCCCTATTTTTTATTAATGCTTCTATTCTTTTATCCCATTCCTTACCACTATAGCACTCAACAATCCTCCTAACACAATCATCCCACCTTTTATACAAGTATACTGATATAAATTCTTTATCCAAATCTTTCGCATACCGCATTACTTTTCTCACCCATCTTGTTACCTGCCCTTTACTCATAACCCAATTGAACACTATTTTTGCTATTCTTTTACTATCCATAAACTGCAACCTACCAAACATTTTCATTTTACTTTTTGCATCTCTCATATAAAAACTTGACCATCCAATTTCTTCTTGAATTGCCTCCTTTGCTGTCCACATCTCCGCATCTAATGCATGTCTTCCTACTTCCCTTTGTACTTTCTCTAAATAATCTAAAACCCTTTTACTAACACATAATGCATCATTACCATATGTTAACCCTGCTACTGCAACTCCCTTCCATACTATTCTAGCTACATCATATTTATTATATGAAAATACTGTTAGTTTCTTTACCAAACCCTTTCTTTTCTTTGCTTCATTTATCAATTTTTTCTCCCATTCATCCAAGCAATTTTCCTGATTACATAAGATGATTCCCAAATACCTATATATCCCCCAATAAAAATTCTACATCTTCTCTTTCCCCAGTATTAACCATCATTATATTTGATTTTTCTTCACTAAATTTAATCCCCATCTCTTTACCCACCCTTGCACATGTCCTCAACATAATTTCCATATCTTCTCTTCCTTCTGCACACAAAAAGATATCATCTGCAAAAAAAAGACCCGACAAAATATATACTCCCTTGCCACCTATTAATGGTATCTCTACCCCTCTTCCTAGTCTTTCTATTGCTTTCTCCATTTCACTCAAAAACAACAAAAACAAAATAGGTGACATAGGGCATCCTTGCCTTAATCCCACCCCATTTTTAACTTTAACTGATTCTATATCCCCTAACTGGTAAGTATAATAATTATTTTCATATAATTTCTTAATAATATTTACTAAAGCTTCATCCATTCCCAAATTGGCTAACTTTACCCATAATCTATTTCTATTTACTCTATCATATGCTTTCTCTACATCTATAAAACTCATATATAATGATCCACCTGAATTCCTACTCATCTCCATAAGTTGTGTAACTACAAACAAACTATCTCCTATATGCCTATCTGTCCTAAAACCTCCTTGCATTTCCCCCACTACATTATTCTCTTCCATCCATTTTACAACTCTTCCAGCTACCATATATGAGAAAACTTTATATAAAACTGATGTTACCGCTATTGGTCTATAATTATTTAACTTTCTATGATCCTTACCCTTCCCTTTAAATAATAATCTTATTCTTGTATTACACCAACTAACCGAAAAAACTGTCTTCTGTGCCATTTTATTAAAACATGATAATAACTTTGCTTTTGCTCTATGCCCTAAATTCATTACCATCTGTGCTGCCCATCCATCTAAACCTCTCACCTTTCCACTTTTCAATCTCTTCCCTGCCTCATTCAATTCATTTTTTGTGAACCTAATATTCCAATTACTAACTGCTTTCATTTTTTCTATCACTACTTCCTTCACATCTAACATCTTTTCTATATCCATTACATATCTATTTAAGATTCTCTCTACCTCTTCTCTAGAGCTACACTCTATTCCCTCATCATCTATTAATACTATCTCTCTTTCCCCTACATTTCTCCTTTTAATGTAATTCCAAAATTTTTTACTCCCATCTCTTCCACTTTTATTAATATCCTCCAACAATTTACTATTTAACTTCATCCTCTCTCTATAATTATCCATTTTAGCCAACTTCTTCTTTTCTAAGTACTTTCTCCATTTAGCATTAATATCATTTTCACTTTCTTTGTTTTTAATAGCACACTTATATTCTCTGCATGATTTTTTCTCTCTTTTACACTTTTACTAACTCTCATTTTTTTATTACTTTTATTCTTCTGCATATTCTCAACTAAAACCCTATTTGCCACTTTTTCTATTTCACCACACCAGTCCTTATACTCATCCCCATCCAACTGCTCCATGGTTTCTTCAACTTTTATTTTATATTCTTCCAACTTATTCTTATCATTCACTCTCCATCCACATCTTTCACTATTATTTCTACCTTTATTTCTATCCTCCATCACATTACTAACCATTTCTATTACAATAAAATTATGATCACTATTACATACTCTCTCTTCATTATCAAACACCTTAATTTTCCATATTTTATTCATTCCCTCTTTCTCTACCAATACATAATCTATTGTGTGAAATACATTATTCCTAGACCATGTGTATTGTCCCTCATACATATTTGATAAATTCCCAATGCTCAAATTTACTCTTTGACAAAATTCCTTCAAAAACTGACCATTCTTATTATCTACATGCTGACCTCTTGACCACCAACTCTTGACTAAATATTTAATTTTAACTAATTAACATGCTTTAACATATGTTAGCAGCTATATGTATATAATTACTTGATTAACATTTTTAATATTATTTTTTGAATTTAAAGCAAATCATGTCTTCCTTATATTTTGTTTTCTACTACAACATTTTTTAAAGATAACATTCATTTTTTTAAAAAAAAATTCTATCCATTAAAATCAATTGTAATAGATTTTTAAAATCTATTATATTGGATACCATGTTCTTTTTATCTGTTATACTGCCAGACTGCCCGTCTTTGTTTCATTGTATATAAATTAAAATATATTTATAAATATAGCTTTATATCTATAATACGTGAAATGTCTGTTGTTTGTAATGATGAGATAATTTACTGCGAAAATAGGATCTCATCCAATGATGGAATCATTTGAAATCATAAAGAACTCAGTGAAGTTTAAAGTGAATAAAAATGTTTATGCTACATAGTTAAAAATAAATAAATAACTAAATAAAAATAATTAAAAGCTTGAAATTAAACAAATATCCTATTGTTGACAGTTTCATATGATTATATAGTTAATTAGTATTTGAGTAAAATATATTGAGTTCAGAATGAATAAAATATATGTAAAGCTAAAATAAATCTGAAATTAAAAATATATCAATTACTTTATGTAAAACATATAAGATTTAACAAATACAATTATTGTGTTTAAGATGTGGGGCTATCTTTTTAATTTTAACTTGTGGATAGGTTATATTTAAAATTTTTATATTTTTGGATAGAGTAAAAAAAGGTCAATCTATATCTAAAAAAATTTATATATAAAAAGTGTAATAATACTCAAGGCTAAATGAGTTTATAAGTAATCATTAAAAACCAGTCACTACTTAGACAATCCCAGTATCAATAACAATCAACAATCTCAAACTGTTGTCAAGGCAACCTCCTTATTGTTACACCCTTATTGTTAAAGGAGGTTGCCTTGACAATGGTTTGAAAATTGTTGATTGTTATTGATACTAGGATTGTCTAAGTGTTGACTGGTTTTTAATGAATTTTTGATTTGTATTATGTTTTTTAAAGAATTGCAAAAAATTGTAAAGTTCAATTTATGCATAAATAACACTCAACAGCTACAAGTGGTATGTGATACCACTAGAAATATTCATAGGCATTAATTTTAGAAAATTTTATAAATCTAGGGATATCTGTACTTTACAAAAATCAAATTAATTGGATTTTACTCAATGTGTCATAGCATCAGCTGGGAAGTGAACCCTGGACAACTGCTTTTAAGGCAACTGTGCTGAACTCTCGACCACCAATTCTTGACTAGTAGTGTAAGTTTTATATGCATTTTTTAGGGTTTAGCAGTATTGTCATATGAAAGTCCTCCATTTTATTTTTTTCTACTTTTTTATACAAAATATTTTTTTGTAAGTAATGTTTACAATTTTAAAAAAATCAAATTTATTTCATTACAATAACAGATAGTAACTTTACTAAAAGAAAGAAATCAATACATTCTACGTAGAAGAGGTATAAACCAAAATAATTTTACTTTTCTATTATTTGCAATCTATAGTTCTATTTTTTATACAAATATATATATATTTAAATAATACTTATAATAAATAAAATCAAATTTATTTCATTACAATAAGATTGTAATTTTACTAAAAAAAAAAGGGCAATCGACTTCAGTCAGAAGCTCCATTTTTTGCATCCATGGTTATATTTTTCAACATTTCTTACAAATATTCTAATACTTATTGTAAATAATACTAAGAATAAAAAAATTAAATTTGGAACTTTAATTATATCACAGAACAATGCTTTCCTAATGAAAAATATCAGATACAGCTTTGTAGTGTTTACATTATAAAATCATATTGTAGCTGTTGCGGGTTAAATATAAAAAAATATAAGCTAATTTTAAAATGTATATAATTAATTATACTGAATTAAATTTTGTAATTAACAGATTATGTGATTAATCTGTTTATAAAGAGATTCCAAGAAAGTAGAAACACAACTTATCATTAGAATTAAAAAAAAAAAAAATTTTTAATAAGCGAGAATATGGTCTTTAAGGCTAAAAACATGATTTGTCAGACATCAAAAAAGAAGATACATTGTATTCTTTCATTGATTTAGAGATATAGATGCACATTCACTCTTTCATAGGATGATACATGCATTCATTTGTTCTTACTACTAAAGAGTGCATAAGACTATAGTGAAAGGCAAAACCTCAATTAAAGAAGACAAAAGATATAACCAAGGCAAAAACCTACAGTTTGAACCTGTACAAAAAAATCATGTAGCTAGTAAATATTTTTGCATTGATTTTATTCTGACTGTAATGAAAAGCTTTTCTATGGAGGGACTTTTAATTATATGTGCTAATTAGTAAACAGTTGTGCTACCCATGCTTTCAAAATATAATTTCTCTTCAATGAAATGATACTGGTCTTGACTCAAAGTCAGTATCATGGAGATGATGATGATATAATACCAGACATTTTTGCCTGGCTGATGTATTGAAAAAAATTGTTTCTGTTGCTCAAAAGATGTTCTAATTTGCTGAAGTAAAATAGTATATAAGCAGCGTGAATGATTTAAAGATTCCAAGTTGGAAATTAATCTCAAGATAATTGATGAAGACCCGATGAGTAGATAAATAAGTGCTAAGGACAAATATATTGTTTTCCTGAAGGTTTATGATGATGGCATTTTAGATGCATTTAGATATTGGACTATTCCCATCATCTAATATGAGTATTGAATGTTCTTTAGAAAAATTTACCTTTATTTAAATACTCCAAATATATGCAATTGGTAGTAATAGCACACAGGTTGCATATACAAATCTGTGTGCTATTACTAATAGTTGAATTTAGTTGGAATAATAAAGTTAAATTTTTCTAAAAAACATTCAATACTCATATTAGATGATGGAAATAGTGCAATATATAAATATAGACGAATATATTGCTTTATGAATGTACATGGTCAGTAATTAAATTAACAGTAAAAATATTTTTCGATCTAGAGTGTTTTTTTAATTTTTATTTATTTTATTCTCATTACCTAGTAAGTTATTATAATGCATATTGAAATTAATTTGTGTCTTGAGTTTTTTTAAAATTATGATATAAAAGCAGTGGTTATATTTCAACACCAGGCTCTTACGAATTACAGGAAAATGTATAAAGAATTATGCATGAGCAATATGTATAAGGTTAAATTGGTTAATTTATTTATGCTTATGGGATGCTTATGTTACGGGCTGGGTAATATGTCAATGGAATAATAGGGGGAAAATTAGGATATTATATTACGAGGGTAGTATTCATGTATATATAAGTAGTGCTCCAGAAATATGTTTGGTATATTCTGATTATGGATGAAAACATATTAGATGATATAACTCTATTTAGATCTCAAACATATGGTTGTAAGTTGATGATGGTCAGGAAATATAACCTGCATTTCTTTTAGAATTTTTTAATGTGAGCTTTACAAAATAGAAATATATGGTTTAATTTTTTATCATTATTCCAATTATTAAAAAAACCAAGTTCAAGCTGTCTTCCATGTTTAAGAAAATGAATAATAAGAGTACTAAACTCTCCATACAGTAGTGGTATCATGTGATGTTTTGAAAATGAATAATACATTTTTTATAATAGTACATAAATGATGATCAATGTGACATCATGCTTTATTCCATTACAATACAGATTAATGATGCAGGATGATAGTATTTAATAAAGCCCTATAAAATACAGTCCTATACTATATTCCCAAAGCATTGGATAGGAATTTGTTAAGCACTATTATTTGGCATCTATTAATTAAAGTTTGCAGTAGGAGGTATAGAACTGTGAAGAAAAAAATATTCTGCTGAAATAGCAATGAGTAAGTTGAATTCAAATGATAAAGCCATTTGATACTTTATTGGTTTTAAATAATATAAATTATTGCATGTTATAGACTTTTCATATACAGAGTACATTTATGGAATGTAGGACTAATCTTGAATTACTATAAAAAATAAGAGTACCAAACTTCATACAGTAATGCCACCAAATGCAAGCTTTTGTAATCAATGGATGCAGGAAGGTTTGTGAATAAAATCTTTATATCTAGTGCCTATTCATCTGACATTCCCAGATTAGTTTCTAGATTATGGCTTTCATCAGTGAAGAGCCTTGGATTTTGCAGTGCTTTCAAATCTAAGGCTATTCATTGATGAAAGCCACAAGCTAGAAACTAGTCTAGGAATGTTGGATGAGTAGGCACTAGATAGGGATTTTATGCATAAACCTTCCTGCATCCATTAATTACAAAAGCTTGCCCTTGATGGCACTACTGTATTGAGTTTGGTACTCTTGTTAACAGCATGTGTAAGCATATGAAATGGTGTTCATGTGTTATATATAAAAATTAGTCGAATAGTTAGTTGCTTAAAAGGTTATGATGTGATATGTTTCTGGTTCATAACTCCAACACTATATTAAACCACACAAGAAAAGCAATTTTGACTTGATGTAATATATTCTTTTGACACTTTATGTTTCTAAAATCTTTTTGGACATTTTTCTCCTTTTAAATGCCTATTAGCTAAAATAAATAATATAAAAATGAGCAAAAAAAGGAAGAAATTAATAATTATTCTTGCTATTTTTATTACAGTAGAAATAAAGCCGAGCTATAAATAAAATATGAGTATAAAAAATTTAGCATAATAGTATATTGTATTATCAGTACTCAAAAAATATATTATTTATAAAATAAAAAAGACAGAAAATAAACTAAATAGATATAAATTGGAAATGACATTTACTACATTGCTGCAAGGATAAATAAATTTAAATGAAGAAGGAATGGGCAAACATCTAAAGTGACGATAAACAAAGACAATCATCCTAAAAAAACGTCAGATTTGGTTTACATCATTTTTTCTTTCCTAACAAACTTTTCTTTCATACAATACTTGTTTATATGGGGGAAAAATTCCAGAGTTTTGTATTTAAATGTTATTTAAATAGCTCCAATTACAATTTAAAATAGATATTGTTAAAATGATTGAAAATGTTTGTTTTTACACAAAATAACCATATGAAAAAGATATCTTAAATTTTGAAAAAATATTTATTTTAAAAAAATAAGGTGGAGATTAAATTATACTCTTTTGAGGCTACTCTGCATTTTAAAACGATCAACAGAAAAACTCATTATATAATACAATCCATTCAAATATATTCTAAAACAAGTAGTAATAATAAGTTAATAAAAAAATAATTTATTTGTATCTTGATAAAAAATTTTTTATAGTTTAGACTATTCAAAAGTCTTCATCAGAGTTGTAAAATATAAATATATATGAACATATAACATATGTAATGTATATATAATTAAATATAGCCTATTTTATAACTTGATGTCAGCCCATGAATGTATATCTTATATATAAATTTTTCCCAGCAGTTAATATTACATAATAACGCTAATTAAAGATGAAGGAAGTAACACCCTTATATGTTTATGACTTGGGCATCTTATTGTTAGTCTTACACAGAAAGGACACAGGTGAATGGGGAAATATTTCTTATTCCCACCATGTTAGACCCTAAAAAATGCAAGATTTAAAGTTGCACACCACTTGTCAATAAGCCTACTGAAATATATCAATAATACTAATACATTAAAAAAAAAGAAGAACCAGAATACAGACTTAAAACTTAGTAAGAATAAAATAGGTTCGATCCCATATTTTATAGGTTCAATCCCCTATTTTATTCTTGATTAGGTAGCCCAGGGATATTGAACTGTTTTACATACATATGGTTCAAATATATTGGTATTGGTGGTCGAGAGGTCAGCGATAGTTGCTTTACAAGCAGTTGTCCCAGGTTGGCGGGTTCGCTTCCCGGCTGATGTTATGATACATAGGAATATATATATATATATTGGCATTTGGTAATATTTAAAAAAAAAAGGTTTAAAAAAAAGAAGTAAAATTTAAAAATCTTTTAAAAGACACAATTTAATTTTCTTTTTTAAAAGACACAATTTAATTTTCTTTTTTAATTAGAATACTTTTTTTTTTTTTAAACGTACAATGAAAGCTAATTTTTTGTTTCATATTTATCTATGTAATTTAATAAGAGTTAAAATTGGAAGGAATTAAAAAGACAAGCAGATTACTAATCCAGATAAATAAAAGAAAGAAATTCCAAAGTAAAAGATTACAATCAGTAAAACCTTTTTGAAGCTAATTAAAGATAGTGGAATTATTTTATTAAAAAAGACTATAACTTAAAAATGCACAAAATTATCAACGTGTATTTTTAATAAAACAAAAGATAAAAGTTTATGTGCAGAAGTCTAACAACTGATTCAAGGCTATAAAAGGTCCAGAAAAACTTCAAACCAGGTCTTGTGTCTTTTCCTTAACTAGCAGTTTCCATTGGTCCAGGATAGAAAAAATGTCCTATCCCAGACTATCATATGCAGGACTACTACTCATCTGCTGAAGTAGGTTGTCAGGCAGGAGTGAAACTGATGCATTTAGACACTTTTCATCATAGAGGTTATTCAGAAAAATATTCAAGCCTAGCCTTAGACTGGATTAAGAATATATAAAATGTCAATGGAG
Organism: Epiperipatus broadwayi; assembly: GCA_028023455.1. Classification (NCBI taxonomy): domain Eukaryota; kingdom Metazoa; phylum Onychophora; class Udeonychophora; order Euonychophora; family Peripatidae; genus Epiperipatus; species Epiperipatus broadwayi. Next base: position 22,973 of record JAQFVV010000219.1, on the reverse strand, counting down.
TGAAACTAGTTTACTTCAATGAGCTCTTCAAAATGCGTACTACAAAACTTACCAATGAGCTTAAGAGATTATTCATTCCTGATCTATGACTAAATTGTTTGCAAACTCACATAAACTATAAGCTTATAATATACTACCAATATAGACATTTGCTATTTATTATTGAAGAGACTTTTATTTATGGCTTAAGAATGTTGAACTAAGAACTGTTTTGATTTAATATTCATTGGAATATCATGTGTGTGTTCTTTTCAATTATATTAATAATTTATCATTAAATATTTTAATTTGTATTAATAAAATATTTATCATTAATATTAACTTCATTGTGAATTATTACTGTTAATTTATTATGCATAAATTACCTTTGCCAATATGCTTGCTGTTTAGTTAAGCCCCGGAGAAACATTAATACAACATTAAGTGACTAGAAACAATCCCGATCTTACTTTGTTATTTTCTTCTTAATTTACAATGTGTGATGTGATGGATATCAATGAATTCTTGTATGAATTCTGGTGCCCTTGTTTAAATAAATAAAAACTGATTCTTCCGGCAATACAAATCATAATGCTAGGTCAAGTTAATCAGGAAATATAGCTATGTTTTTAGAAATATGAATGAAATATTTTTCTGTTTCATAGCTTGATTATCTCATGCATTCTAATGCATAAAATAAAGGCCAAATTAAACATAACCAAGTGTGAAAAATGTTGCAATATATATAAATTTTTCCAAGCAGTTAATATTATATAATAACTAGATAACACCCTGGCATTGGTTTATTGAGCATGTAAAATACTCACAATCTAAAGCACAAGATAAAACTTTTGAAAAGATAAGAATGGACCATCTTATTCTTTTTATTTAAATTAATTTATATAGGTAAATCTGAAGCACTTTGGAAAGAAAACATGAAGATCTTAAATTGATCACATTACTTCTTTAATATAAATGAATTTAGATAAAAAGGATAAGATGATTTTATCTTTTCAAAAGTTTTATCTTGTGCTTTGGATTGAGAGTATTTTACATGCTCAATAAACCAGTGTCAGGGATGATAATCTAGTTATTATATATGTGTAGATGTATGAATGTGTGTACATTTAATATATGCATTTAATATACATAAGATATATATTAATGGACAGGCATCAAATTATAAAATAGTTTATATTTACTTATATATAATTTAAATAGTATGTTATACATGTTTATATGTTATAGACCTGAAGACAGCTGAACAGTTGAAACTGTAAGAAGGTTTTGTCAAGTTAAGAATAAATTATTCATGGTAAAAAGAGTATAAAGAAAAGTGTTTGTTTAATAGTTGTATAAAAATTAATGAATGCATAAAGTAATTATGAAGTGAAGGAACAACTTAAGTAATTCTAACAAGGATGAATTGTGAATTGTTATTATGGTTAGCACATTCACAATTTACTACTTTATAAGTATTAATATATATTCTCTGTATTTCATATTTAACAACTGTTATTTATTTATGGTGTTATTAAAATTATTACAATTTGCATATTAGTTTTTATTTGAAACTGTGAGATTGTCTGATAATAAGATTGCTATTAATATAATGTCTGATTAAGATTGCTCTTAATATAACATCTGACTCCTTTTAGTATCAGTGATTGATTAGTATTCATATAAATGGAATTTGATAAAAGTGGATCATTTTTGTCTAACTAATAAATTGGCATCGGTGTGAAAGAAAACAATCATTTGCAGTTCATATGACTCTAACACATCTGAACTGTGAGTTGTTATTATGATATGAGCATTCAGAATATACTTCTCCATAAATATTAGTGGTTGTCTTTAGCACAACAGTACAATATCAGATTCTCGAAGATGTAGTGATGTGATGTGATGTGATGTATTTGGCTTCTCCTTAAACAAAGTCAAGAATATCTCAGCAATTATGCCCAGATAAACCTGTTAGCCACTTCATTTTCCATTCCCCACTCTAAGTCTTCCCATATTCTGCCCCATCCCATTTCCACAACATAATCTTTGTCAACTCTATGGCCTTTATATCTAGATCCCCTTTATCCTTTCGCAAACCCAGCATAAAAACTAATAACTCACTTTCTGTATAATCACTTTGTTCATACCTATTCTCCCATAATTTTATTATCTGTAACCTTTCTGCTTTCAAGCATTTACATTCAATCAACAGATGCCTAATATTTTCTATATCTTCCTTACACAATTTGCACACTAAATCACTCATAGTTTTCTATTTACATGTATATTCTCTTGTTGCTAAAGATCCCGTTCGAGCCTTAAACAATAAACTACTTTCTTTACTATTATCATAAATTAATTCGCATTCTAGGAGTAATTCCAGTGCTGCCACCTCCGGGACTCAAACGTCTTGTGAAGTCCAGAACAGTAAAACCATTTGATTATTTTTTATTAAATATTATTAGATAGTAGATGTATATGAAAGATGGATTAAATTATGAAATACTTTGCAAAGCCAAATTATTGTTTTGACATATACCTAAAAGGTCCTAAATTCCAAAAAAAAAGAGGACAAATCTTTGAGTTCATTTAGACAGTTAAATCAAAATAATTTTTGTTGGTCTTAGAATAATTTATCCATAATCCTAATTTACTTTTAGTGCAGATCAGTAAAACCCTCAAGAATTAAATAATTATATATATATAATGTATCATTAGACAAATGTTGATACAAGTTTGAGATGTTAAAAAGTTAAAATTAATGTGTTTCTTGGATACAAAACTGAATTTTATAAAAAATTTCAGGACAATTAAATTTTATTTCAGTTTGTTCTGAATGTGATATTCAAATAATATTTTTAATGCTGAATTATATAATCTATGGTTTATGAATGTATTGTATGGTTTGGTGCAGTTGAGAGAGCATCCAACTTGGGATTGGTTAGTCTTAGGAACGATTCTAAAGCTGATGCTCAAATTTCTTATGAACTCCGGAGCAATAAAGCTATATATCTTTTTTTTCCCGTTTATGAATTAATTCTGAAATTGATTAGAAAGAATTCTTAGATATTGGTATATAGCTTCATATAAACATTATTCAGAAAAAGAAAAAAAAAACATTTATGTCAAGCGTTAGTGGCCGAGTGGTCAGCATAGCTGCCTTACAAGCAGCAGTTGTCCCGGGTTCGCTTCCCGGTCGATGCTTTGATACATGAAAAAAAAAAACATTTATTTTCATTTCTTTTATTATGTATATATAAGAATGTGTGTGTATAAACTAGAACAAGTGTCCACATTTTTAGGAATTTCATTTAATACATTTTGAAAACTCACAATGGCTTTTATTGCTGTAGAAAAGAATTTTCCTAATAAAAATTTAAACAATTTTTTGTCCAGGTTATTGCTATTTAATTATATTATAAATAAAAAGAAAACTTACATACACTATTTTCTAAAGAATAAATAACCTACATCTTAATTCATTCTTTCCCACCTTGATATTTGAATTAAATTCGAATTTTCTTCAAGTATAGTTTTTTATTCAAAATAAGAGTCATAGATCACATGATCCTATCTCTTAAGCTTGTAAGTTATAAACAATGAGGATTGCCAATTCCTCTATAAGCTTTGTGATAAATGCTTAGCCAGAGCCAGCACTTAAAATATCTCTGTCAGGAACCCCTCCCCAAGCCCCTGACCATGGTTTCGTGCTTTGGCACTCCTCAGAGAGGTGTCGGGGTAGGTTCAGACACTAGCATTAATTAAATGAGATAACTATACATTCATATTTTGAATTCTAAAATCAGTCTTCTTCTCTCCACTACTCTAGTACCACCTATTGCAAATTTGAGAAATGAGAGATATTTGAATTCTATAATCTAATTATACATTACAATATTTCTTTTTTTTTTAATATGGTTACAAACAGTACTAAATAATTTATGCTTAATCTTAAAATTGATTTGTTTTGAAATTCATTTGTTTTAAGTAAAATATTTATATTTGCTAGACAGACATATTATTAGAATATCTTCTTATATAGGCTTTTTTTTTTTAAATCTAAATATATGACTTTTCAATAGACTAATCTCTTTCTGTGGGTTTGTGGGCAAATAAAAATATTTTATCACAATTTGTTTATATATACTTAGAAACAATAAAATAATTTTAAAAAATATTATTACAATTTTATGGTAAAAAGTTTAATTTAGATAAAGATAATACTATGATTGTATGCTTACCATCTCAAATCCATACAAAAACAGTTAAATTTAAATATAACTTAGTCAAAAAATGCACTAGGCAAAAACTGCGAACTTTATTCAGATTTTAAGCATACAGTATTTCATATACATTTTTGCCTATAGTTATCTTCCACATTACATTTCCTTGAGATTTGCATACCAAAATTTTCAATATTACAAATATACAGAAAGCTGCCTTGCAAGCATGCAGTTGGTTGCAGACGGTTGTTGCGGGGTTTGCCTCCCGGCAGATGCTATAACATATAAAAAAATACTTCTTTAGCTTCTTTTTTTATATTAAACCCACTAAAAGTATCCATTGAAGATACTGCTTTCCTGCATATGTTTAGCTTTGCTCCCATGCAAACACATTTTTTTTTTACAATACAAAAACTTTTTCCTATTGATTAAAGTGTAGTAATATTTTCTACAAATAAATTTATGAGTTTCAGTAATCAAAAACAAAGATAAGTACTTCATAAAATGCTCATTTGGAAAATTGTAACGAAATTGCAGCAACACAAGGCATATCATTTGGCACAAAAGAAAGATTAATAGTACAATAAGACAGAATAAATTATTTTATGAATTGAATTTTAACATCTTATTTAAAAAGCATTTAAAAGAATTGAATAAATATTGTATATTTATTATAATTTCAGTATTGCTCTATCAAGAGCTTATTAAGATTTTCATTAACAATTAAAGTGTATTAAAATAGTTTTATTTGTGATATGGATTTTAATCAGCAAATCTTCCTTTCCAATTAATATGCTAAAATAAATAAATAAACAACTTCTTTATTATTTATAAAAATATTTATTTATGTAAGACAATAAGGCCAAATACTCAAGGCTTTAATAGATTTATAAATGTAGACTATAACATTTAACCCTTAAGTTAAAAACCATCTTAACCTGCAGTTAAAGCAACATTCTTTTTCAATAAAGATGACATCTTTATTGATAAAGATTACCTTGACTACAAGTTGAGATTGTTGATAGCTTAAAAGTTGATTGTGATCGTTTATTCAAGTATAAATAAATCGGAGTGAAAATTAATGAGTTATATTCTATTGCCATTTTAAATTAATTTTCTTTCCCAGATATCAATTATTTAAGATAATTTGTAGTTTTGTTTTTCCGTACCTATTAGAATAAATGATATTTTGCTTAAAATTGACAAATTATCTCATAATTACATCTTTATCAGTATCCATCCTCCCCCAGATATTACTTTATTTATTTGTTTGTGAATAGTAAATATATATGTTTGTGAAGTTTTTGATCAGATATAATGTTTCATACAGACAGCTTTTTTGGAAAGAATTATTCATATATCATCTACTGAGCATGTCTGATCTTGATTATTATTATCTCATAAAGTAGACCTATGTTTTTATATAGTATAAAGAAGTTTTGGGAATGTGTGTAAAACGTGGTCTGTAACAAAAAAGATAAAAAGATTATATAAAAGATATGTATGATAAAACCGACAATCTCTCATCAATATTAATAACAAAGAAATTGAGATACATATGAATAAAATGGTCTGTATTATAATAAAGGATGAAATTATAAAAGCTATAAGTCAGAAAGTGAGCTATAAGTCAGAAAGTGAGACATGCATAAATTATGTTTTCTTGAAGGTTTGTGATGATGGTGTTTTAGTTGTATTTGTATGTTGGACCATTTCCAACATCTAATATGAGTATTGAATGTCTTTGGAGCAATTTAATTTTATTTAAATATTCCAAATACATTTAACTGTTAGTAATTAGTATTGTAATAGTGAATGATATTGTAAAAGCTACAACTGAATTGAAATCAAAATAAGCTTAGAAAGCTCAAAATTTTATTTAAATTGCTTAAACCCCATTTTTGGAGTGGAGGGAGAATAAAGGTTTCAGAGAATTATTTAATATTTGAAATTTGAGGTGCATTTTGTGGCTTGAAAGACTTACAAATAGGCTATTAATAATATTTATTTTATTAGAAAAAAATCCTAAAGCAATAAAATTTAAATATTTTAGAAAATTAAGCTAAATCATATATGCTTTTAATGTGTTGTTTGTAGTACTGAATATTAAGTTAGATATATTTATGGCAGAAGAACAATAGTTTGGGTTTAGAAAGAATAGAGAACAAAATAAGCAATCAAAGTGAAGGTTGTTATTGTTGAGACATCTAGAGAAGAGAAATTTGGGTGATTTACTAGAAATAAGAAAACATCAAAAAAGTTATTGAAATTTAATAATCTATTTTCAAAGTATATTGTATCTATAGTGTTCCATGGACTAATAGGGATATAACATACTAAGAAAAAATAATTGATATAATAAATTAAACATGAAAAGCAGCTGATATAATATCCCAGGATAAAATAGATTAAGAAACATAACCTATATATAAAAAAGGCTAGTGGATTTATTTTTCGAGAGTTCATATGACAAAGTACAAGCACCAGAATCAATCCTGGGACTTTCAATCTCAAGTCAGATGGTCTACTACTGCACCAAACTACCTTGGGCACCAACATAAACAATATATATATACACACACACACAAGAAAATCAAATCATACATCACATGACTTAATTTGATAAGTTTGTACTACAAATGCTATATGATGAATATGAATAGCTCTTAACAAGCTTTTCTGAATCCCTATCCCCAGACCGGTTTCTAGCTGTTGACTTTCATCAGTGAGGCTCTAGGATATTCAGACATTAGTTCTAAAAATACCAGCTTAACCTCAGCTTTTGTCTAATAGTTAACTATTAAGTAGAAAATCTGAATTTTTCAGACATCTATATGTTTTCAAATCCAGCTATCTAACTTAAATAGCCATAAGGGACTGAGCTAAGTTCAAATACACCATATATTAACATTTTTAGCAATATAACATCACCAAACCTTCAAGAGCAAAATTATATTTGCAAAAAAATCCAAGTCATACAATACATGACTTAATTTAATAAGCTTGTATTATAAATGTTATATAATGAGTGTGAATAGCTCTTAACAAGCTTTTCTGAATATTCCTATCCCCAGACTCGATTCTAGTTGTTGGCTTTTGAAGACATATAGATGTCTGAAAATTTCAGATTTTCTACTTAACAATTAACTATTAGATAAATGCTGGGATAGTCTAGGGATAGGGATATTTGGAAAAGCTTATTAAGAGCTATTCATGCTCATTATATAACATATAATACATATATACATAAATGTTAAGTACTATGCAAGAATAGTAATGATGTATTTCAACCAGCTAATATACTATATTAATTAAAGGAAACTATATAAAAAAATAATTGTAAGAGAGAATTGTTGGGAAATCTATTATTATTGTATTCAAAGTCATAAAGATGAACAAACTAAAATATTGTAAATGAAACTAATAACAACATAGAGTACATGTCACATACATTATAAAATTTGTTTTAGGAACAGACATCTAGTTATTGAAGGATTTCATAGCTATTGCATTAATATTTATAATTCAGACCATTTTGATATTTTAAGTTAGACTAAAAGGGTAAAAATATATGACTGTTGAAACTATTCCATGGCTGGATATAGAATATATTTTAAGCTATTCAACAAATATAATGTTTTAGTGTATGCTTTGCAAAGACTGTTGAATTAGCCATTTTACAAGCTTAGTAAGTATGTATCATCATTCTTTATATGTAGATATTGGCTTTATTATGTAAAGATTAGAGTTATCAATAATATAATTTAAAGAGAAATTTTAAAATCAATCAAGAATGTCTGGAGTTAACTGCTAAAACCTTGTTGGATAATTTATTGTTTGATTTTAGTATAATCTATTATTATAAAGTTTTACAAAATATATGGTTATGAAAATAAAATAGTATGGTATGAATCAACCTTTGTAAACATGAAGTCAATGATAACTAAAGCCTATAAAATTTTAATTAAGAAAGATTACTAAAAACACCACGTGATATTTAATATTAAAAAGTGAAAAACATTTTGAAAACTGCAAAACAAACTATTTATACGTGATTAAAAGAGAGCAAATTATAATGTATGCAGAAAGAGAAGATATAAAAAGACTGAAGACTAAATTAATTATTATTATTCCTAGAGATTCATATAAATACACTCCTCAACACTTCTATATTAACAACAAATAATAAAGAAAGGTATGAATCAACCATCATTTTTATTTGATCATAGAAAAGACCAGTTCAGGATTGGGAAGCAGTAATTTTCATTATACTTCTCAAACAGTTATGAACAAAAAAATATGCAAGTGTATTACTGTCATGCTAAATTACTAGGTAAAACCATTGCTTAGACTCTGAGTCCCTCTCTGAAATGTGACTCTAGAAATGAAAACTCAACTGGAATAGCCTAGCCAAAAGCTTACATGTACGTGAAAAATTACCAACTGTCTTTTCTTTGCCATAATAAAGTAATTCTGATATGTAAACCTGAAAATTGGATAAAACATATTTTTATGAAAGACTGATTGATTTTTAATATACTGGATTTACAGTGAAATTACAATGTACAAGGAGTAAGGAACCATCATCTGGAAAGATAAGCTTTTTAACTATCAACTAATAAGAGTCATTGTGGTACCAAATGACTTACTATACATCACATGATCACACATGATCACTATTTCTTATGCTAGCACATAACTGTTATTAAAACAGGCAAAATTCTCCATACGGTAGTGCCACTCAGTGCCAACCAGAATAATCAATGGATGCCAGAAGGCTTGTGCATAAAATCCCCATCTAATGCCTACTCATCCAATATTTCCAGACTAGTTTCTGGCTTGTGTCTTTCATCAGTGAGGAGCTTTGGATCTGAGAGCACTGCACCTAGATCTTAGAATCTAATGCAACCCTCCAGCAGTCACATTTTATCTCTACTTAACAACAAAATTATGAGAATAAAACTGAAAACATAATATTTTCAATCTAAACTCAATAGCTTATATAGTCATATGGGTCTGAACCCAGTTCACTACCCATACATTTTGGTGTCTTTGGCTCTTTAACAATCATAACTACCACTATCCTATTAGACAGGATTGGTGTTAAACAATTAAACATCACATGATTACTATTTCTTATGCTAACACATAACTGTTATTAAAACAGGCAAAACTCTCCATACTGTAGTGCCACTCAGTGCCAACCAGGGTAATCAATAGCTACCAGAAGGCTTGTGCATAGATTGAAAATATTATTGTGTTTTCAGTTTTATTCTCATAGTTTTGTAATTAAGTAGAGATAAAAGGTGGCTGCTGGAGGGTTGCATTAGATCCTAAGATTTAGTGCAGTGCTCTCAGATCCAAAGCTTCTCACTGATGAAGGCCACAAGCCAGAAACTAGTCTGGGGATACTGGATGAGTAGGCACTAGATGGGGATTTTATGCACAAGCCTTCTGGCATCCATTGATTACTCTGTTTGGCACAGGGTGGCACTACTGTATGGGGAGTTTTGCCTGTTTTAATGACTTACTATAATTGCATCAAAACAATTGATAAGTAAAACAAGTAAAAACATGTTTCATTATGAAAATAAAGACATCAAATTTTGAAATGTAAGAAAATTATTATCAAATTATTCTGGTAGTGAATACTTGAATATGTTTTTTTTTATTCTATCTAATAATTTGGTAGCACTTATATATATACTAAACCTTTATAAACGTTTTTTTACTAATAAAAAATATTAAACTTTATGATGTTTAAAATTTAAATCACTGGTCAATTTACATTGTCATTTTTAATATACTGTTTTGGAAGTATATTTGTTTATTATATCACATGCCATATAATTTAAATATGTTGTCAAGGAAGCTCCTAGAGATAAAAATGAAATCCATTTTTTACTCTGGTCTAAGCTCTTAATATGGACACAGAAATTCTAACAGAAGGATTTTACCTTTTATCCTGGCCTAAGATTTTAATATGACTGTAACAGATTGAGATTTTTATCTTCCTAGACATTTAAATAAATTTCATTAAACAAACTATTGTTTGCTTAATGGGATTTTAGAAAGATAAGAATTTCATTCTGTCAAGTGTTGTTAGCCGAGAGGTCATCGCAGCCGCCTTGCAAGCAAGTAGTTGGTTGCAGATGGTTGTGGATTCACGTCCCGGCCAATGCCATGACATATGAAAGAAAAAAAAAGAATTTCATTCTGTTAATAATCATTTGTTAGCATTTCTTTGTATATATTAAAATCTTAGACCCAGGTGAAAACTGAACCCACTTTTATCTATAGAAGTTGCTCTGACAAAAAATCATAAATTCTACGGTTTATACATATTTGGCTGTTATCATGTACATTTATAAACCAGGTATACATTAGCAGTTTATGAATTATTGTCTAAATAATAATAAATAGAATTTGAGTTTGAAAGATGTAAAATTGATTATTTATTAATCTACTTTCAAAACAGATTATATTTGCTTGTATAATGATATTTATTTGAATTTTTAGAAAAATAAAAATCTCAATCTATTACAGTCATGTCAGAATTTTTTTGTTTATTGTAAGATCTTAATATAGGATGAACGAAACCTATCTTTTACCTACTGACATTGACTTGACAACAGATTATAGATTGTAGGGTCTATTCAAGCTTCAGCTGTAACATTTAGAACTAGAAATCACCTAGCTATTTGTAATTAGTTAATGATTATCATAATATATCTTTTATTGGAGATGGGGGCTAAGATCATTAGTAGCTCTTATTTGGTAAATAAGCAATCAAGATACATATGTGAATACTGATTGTTGTAAGTGATATTTATATGTGTGTTTTATATATATATATATATATATATATATATATATATATATATATGGAATTACAGGATTTTTATATAATTATTTTTTCATGCTATTAATTATTATTAATCTTTGATCTTAACTGCTTTTGGGCCCAAGTAAGTATCATACTTTATTCATATATTATCTTATATTCTTTCTCAAGTCACACACACACATATATATATATAATGCATTTAACAACTATTCCAATACAAGCTCTAAGGACAGATCCAGAATTCAAAGTTATGATTAAAAGATGGAGAGAATTACAGAATGAAAGTAAAATAACATCAAACTTTTTAGATTTTAAAAGATGACACCATTTAGATCATTTTTGAATTATCTGGAAAATGTGCCATTTAATTAGTTATTTCTCAGGAGTGGATTTTGAGAGTAATCCATTATTTTGATGATAATCAATGTACTTTAAATTAACCTTTAATAGTTTTGGGATTAATTAATCCTTCATCTATTTTGCACATCAAAAGTAAATAATTGCATGCATTTTTCTTAGCTGTGACATATTATCTAACTTCGTTTGTTACAATACAAATATAGTACAAAAAATCTAAGGGCTACATATTATCTATCTTCCACTTTCCTACCTTTCATTTAGATTTCTTAATGAGTGTGATATTTAAATCTTTTCCCCAGCAACTTGTTTAACTTCCATTGTTTTAATTGCATGTCCTAAGAAATTCTAAGTAGAAAATAAAATTAAATATTTATTTGTTCTAGCAGATCAGTTTTTACCAATAACTTTAACAGTATAATAATGATTCTATATATATAAAACTGTTTTTTACTTCTTTACCAAATTAATTCTAGTCATGATTTACAACTTCCAAAATTACTCTTACAGTCTTTAAGTTCTTTAAGTTATATATTTTTTGTAATTATTCCATTGATCCACAAAGCTATTCTGCATTCTTTGCTAGCATACTCTGCAAAATTATGCAATAAAAAGTTTTTAATTTCTGGATATATCAAAATACATTCTTTACAAGTATACTTTATATCTCTGAAATTTAGATGTAAATATAGCAGATTTAAACCCAGACTTTTAAACTATCTTCAGCTATCCAGTCTATGTTATACAACTGATACACATACCACACACATGTAAAAAAGATAAATGATCTCTAATATATGTATTCATGCTGAACCAGCACTCATCAGTTGGTCCAGATCATAATCTCCCACACACATTTATATAATGATGGTATCATCAAGAAATTTAGCCCTTCCATCATCAGATTTTTAGTGGTATGGATGACTAAAGAGTTAGAGGGTGGAGTAGATGGAAGCCTGTTCATTAATGTTTGAAGAGTTGTTATCGTAATATAAAATGAGCACTGATTATATATGTGTGTGTGGGATATGATGATCTGGACAAACTCATGAATGCTGGTTCAGCATGAAATATTATATTGGAGGTCATTTATCTTTTTTACATATGTGTCGTCATATGTGTCAGTTGTATGAAATAGATTGGATAGCTGAGGGATCTTAAAAGTATGAGCTTAAATCCCCTAAATTTAATATATATTCTATATCCAGCCATGATTACTTGAGTCGTGAAACACTTCATCATTACACATTGATCTTTAGCAGAAATTGTTACGAACCTTATTTTATACATTAAATTAATTTCATATGCAACATTTTAGGTTTTGTTTGAAGGTTTGGAATGCTGGCAGTTCAATAGTAATTATATGTTGACTATTTCAATCATCTGATATTCAATATTGAAAGTCTTTTATTTCAAACCTTATTTTTATTTAAATTTCCAAATATATCCAACTGTTATAGAATCACAATGTGCAACACAATGCTTTGATTGGGAGGTGTATTGATGAGACTGAAAGTGATTGAAAGAACACAGATGAAACAGATATATCGTAAGTAGTAGACCATGTATGTAGAAATGAAGACATGGGAAAATACAAAAATGTTGGATAAGAAGAAAAATACAAAGAAGAAAATTCAAAGAAGCTGCTCACATGACATTGACATATAACTTTATAAGACAACTTAGTGTGATAATACATAATGTCTGGAAGCCACCAATTAACCTTGCTCTTAAGATAAAAGTAGATAAGTCAGGAGAACCCTTATAGATAAAGCTTCTACTGACTGTTGCTTTTGGCAGAATAGCTTAGTGTGTTACCTTAAATTCAATATTCATGAGTCTAAAAATCCAAGTTTGATGCCCATGATAGTATTGTCACTGATCAGGTGAACAACACATGAAGAAGAGAAGAGAATGATACCACTCAAAACCCCTGTGTGCTATTGCTAATCAGTTGAATAGATTTGGAAAGTTTAAATAAAGCTTGAATTTTTCTAAAGACAATCAATAATATTAGATGATGGAAATAGTCCATCATGTCATTACTAATATTTAGTTTGTTCACCTATATATCTTGAATATAGGAATAGTAGATTGCGCAATAGTCTTTTCTTCTTTTTAATTAAGAATATTAGTTTTAATTTTTATTAATTAATCTCTAATTATTAAATGATTTATTGTTCAGAAATTCATAAGAAATGTGCCCAAAACTAACCGAACTGGGGGTCACAATTCTTGGCCCTGGTGCTTCAGAATATGTGACTCTCTCATTGCATTAAATTCTATGGAGGCACGATACAAATTTTCCTTTAATTAATGCACTATCTTAATTGCTTGATATACTTATAGCTCTTACATAATTCATAACGCTTCTATAATGTATTGTTTAGACAGGCTATAAATTTTATTTTTAATCTCTTTTTGCATCAGGATTCGCATGGTTTATTTTACAATCGCTTTCTTTTGGTTATTTTAGACTTTATATTTTATTGCCTATGGGACACTGTAATCACAATATATTGCCACAAACATTTTTTTTTTTTGTTGATCGTGTTGTTCCTTTTATTAGGAATCAGCAAGAAAGTAGAATTTTAATTGCTAGCTAAATAATTTTCATGATAATTCGCGAATTATAATTTTTAAAGAATTCTACGAAACAAAACATTATTATTCCAAATCACAGAGGAAGTGAAAAAAAAAAACTATTAACGAAGCTGAGTAGTTTTTTCATCGGAATTAACAACAACTTTGTTTGCTTAACTGATTTATTACATGTGAATAGAATTAAATGAATTTAAGTTTTAAAACAGCTAATAAAACATTCTACTGTTATAAACTTGTCAAATCCTTGAATTAAAACAGTCAAAGAGAATTGTGTAATTCACTTAAACTCCAATGAGTAGCGTCTTTTCCAAATGAGCGAAGAATAACACACTGTCTAAATCAAATGAATACTTTATTGTATCAGACTTTAAATTACGAAGAATTACTTATCATAAATTATTACCCGATAATATTACTAAGATTTCTCATAGCTGCAGCACGAGAAGCAGCTGAAGTACTAAATTATATTTAAATACAGTTAACCACACATTCTCTCCGTCAGGAATAGGCATTTTCAGATGATTAGCTAAATTTTATGTATTCAGAACTAGAGAAATATGTTAGCAGGTGTGTGAGTACTGTATACGTCATTACTTTTTGCTAAGTGAGCAAATGAAGTGATTTAAAATAATCACTTACAAGAAAATAAAGAAAAGAGAGTGGAAAAAGGAAATTAGAAAAAAGGAAAACCTTTTTTCCAAATAACGAAGTGCATTTTTAATTTAAATAAAATAAAAAGTTATTACGGGGTGATATTATTTTAACAATAAAAAATTATTATGTAAAATTTATTTCAAAACTACATAAAACATTAAATATGGAAGCTCATAAAAAAATTCGATTATCGGAAGTGAAAACGCAGGGCAATCCGTGAATGTTGAGCTCAGAATGCGAACAGGTCAGGATTGCATTTAAAAGGATTCAACATTAACTTTACCACTCATTTTTTTCAATGACATACTTATGCAAATTTTATTACATTAGAAAGCTTTCTCTTACCCATTTACCCTTACAATCCTCAAGGTATGCAAAATAGTACTATAAATGAAGTGTTCACTAGACCATCAACTCTTTTTAACCACATATGCAAACTCATGTTTCTCAATGCTTACATATGTAAAGTATTGCCAGAATATTTATGATGTAATTTTTTATTTCTTTAATATAAGGGACCTAGTTTAATTTCAGCGTGATATTTTGTTAGAGTAGAGTGTCATCAGAATAGCCAAATATACTGCAATTTATGTCTTTTTATGCATGGTAGTGACATAACGAGAGAAATGTTTTAAAGAATTTTAATGAATGTATAGTGCTGTAGATATTGAAACACTTTCTAGTAACCATAGGGGAAAAATTATGAGGAATGTGTTGTGTATCTATTGGATTTCTACTATTATTTTTGTAATTATTTTATTGGAAATAATAAATTCTTTATATATATGTGTGTAAGTGCATGCGTGAAAAAATATACAGAGTTTAAATATAAAATTTTAATAATATTTATTAGACCAAATACTCTTTTAATGCTTTTATGTCATATTCATGGTCATTCTGCTGAGAACATTAATGTTTTGCTGATATGAATGTGATCGTTTCTCTCTTCACACATAACTTTAACAGCATTCATATCATAACCATGACCATGTTCTCTTTCATGATTATGAAATATGAATTAAATACTTCAGGCTTAATCTTAGATTTTTCAGACATTAATGAGTGAGTATTAAGTCATTCTAATTCCAAGATTTTTTTTGGTGTCACATAATATATATATGGACAATCTTTTTGGCTGCAGTTTACAGTGCAGATCATATTGGGATGGCCTAGTGTCAAAATTTTGTACTTAGTATTGTTAATGAGCGTGTTTAAATTTATGGGAGTTCTAAATCTGACATTAAATTTGTCCGAGCATACTTGTACTATTTTATTAGCCATATGTAATAAATATGGCAAAGCAATCCAGCCTTTATTATTTCTACTATTATTTAATTATTTGGGTTTTGAATATATATATATTATAGACTATTGAAATTTGAATTTCCAGTTTGTAAAATCCATCATAAGGATATTAAAGTTATTACATTATAAGAAGAAAATAGTTGATTTTTTTTTTTGGGGGGGGGGATGTCATAATCTAATAAATTACAGCAATTGCCATGAAACTATTGAATCGTCATCAATAATCTCACAAATTTTTTTATAACATATCAGAACATGACATATATTTTCCCCAAAAGTCAACTATTTCCATCTAAACTCTTATTATACTTATTCTTAATTTAAACTTTTTCAAAATGTAATCACTTGGTTGTTCTCTAGATATAATGCTTTTTTTAAATACAATTCATCAATTTAGATTTACATTTGTTTTAATATAAATCTAATTTTGTTTTAACAAGGCATAAAAATTTTAAATTTATATCAACAAATTATTCTTACTTAAAGTAATGTTAATACCAATTTCTATAACAATGAGAATTTTTGTAACCTGAATATAATTTGTATTTTGTAAAAAAATGTGCAGTATATTAAAAAAGAAATATTTGAAATAAAATCCTTGTTTTTTACTTCACCTTTGAGCGGTAAGTTTTAAATTGCATTTTACGAAAAAAAAGTGAAGCTTATTATTATTAGAAAAGAATTATACAGCTGAGCGCTTTCAGAGAACTTAAGTCTCCATATTCACAGCCTACTTTAAGCAAAGTTTAGTAGTAATTTATGCAAAATTTATGCAAAGTTATCTTTCATAAAGATCATTTTCTGGAGATTGCAAATTGCATAGTTGTCATTTGCTAAACTTCACTTAAAATAGGCTATGAATATGGAGACTTAAATTCTCTGAAAGCGCTCAGCTGTATAATTCTTTTCTAATAATAATAAGCTTCACGTTTTTTTGCGTAAAGCGCAATTTAAAAGAAATATTTGTTTTTCTAGCAGCAGAAAGTAGATAAATCATTGGCTTTATCTTGTTTTTACAAGTATCTATAAGTGGCTTTCACTATCTCAAAAGATAAGAGCAACTCTCTGCTTCAGTGGCACCAGCATTAGTTTAAGTCAATAGTTACCAGATGCCTACAAAATTTCTATTCTAAGTTTTATAAATTCACATCCTCAGTCTGATTTTCAGATTTTGCCTTTATTAATAAGGCACTTTGATTTATTTTGTCTCACAACTTCAGACTTATTTGAATTTCAGATTTTCAGTTTGACAGTTAAGATAGAGATAAAAATGGTTGCTGGATGCATGTCTCCAATATTTATTTTACCTTTGAATTCCAAGCCTTAATGGTGAGGACAAAAGTGAGAAATTAGGTTGTGGACTTAAATACTTAAGATAGGAGTTTCATATGCACCTGACAATCAATGATTTCTCAAATTTATGCTCAATAGTGCTACATTGAAAAGTTCTTCTTGTCTTATGTTGTTTAAGCTAGGAAATTTGATGATTTGTAAATATTATTTGTATTACTTTTAGCTACTACAGTTTTTCTGGTCTCTTCCCAGATTAACATCATCTCTGTATCTTTCCAGAATGGCATTACTTCACACTTTTCTTTTTCACTGTTGCAATTAGGAGCTTAGTCTAATAAAATTAACAAATAATTCCTTTAAAATTTGAAACACTATCTATCTCCTTATTTTATTAATTAATTAGATGGAGCTAAACAAATGCTAAACTTATGAAAAGAAAAATTCAAATTGAAACTTTTCATTTTTGGAATTGAAGAATGAACAATCGAATTAATTGAAAGCAAAAACTATGCAAATGCATGAAATATATGAAGAAGTTTAGTTCAATAGCTGTAAAAAGAACTTTAATGTTGATTTTTAAAAAAAACTGAGCAGAATAAATTTCCAATATCCATTTCATCTACTCTTGCAATTGTTATGCCATATGATTTATTCACATTGTATATAAACGTAAATAGACTATTCACGATTATTATATCAGTTTTCATTGTGAGATTACTGGCTTTTATTTTTGTGTTTAATATGAAAATACAACTATAATCTTCCATTTCTAGACATATCTCAATTGGACATTCATGAGTGAAGAGCATGTGTTCATGTCTTTCATATTGTAAATGCTCTTTTTTTAAAAAAATATTTATAATAGATAAAAGTAAATTATGATTATCACATTTTGAAAGAAGTAAGCTATAAATTTATCAGCTGAAGCAAGCTACTAATGACATAGCATGATACAAATTATTAAGTCTCATAACTTGAAAGTCATTAAACATCACATGATCACCATTTCCTATGCTTATACACACTAATAAGACAGTAGCAAACTTTCCATACAGCAGTGCCACCCAGTGAAAGGCTTTATAGTTAACTAAATAGGTAAAAGATTGCTACTGTAGGGCTGCATTAGTTTCTACAATCTTGGTACAGTGCTCTCAAATCCAAGGCTCCTCACTAAAAAGTGAGAAGCTAAAAAATTAGTCTGGGGATATTAGATAAGTATGTTCTAAATATGGATTTTATGCACAAATATTCTTGTATCCACTGTTTATTAAGGTTTTCACTAAGTAACACTACAGTATTGATTGCCATTCATTGATAATAATATTTTTATATAATTATTTACAACTGCAGAATATTTTCTAAAGTAAAAAAAAATGATTTTATGAATAGAAAATGTGCCCATTATTATATTGAGACATTATTAAACTTTATTGAGTTAAATTAAAACATGAATAAATAAATAAATATTCAGAAAAGTGAGATGCATTTTACTATGTTGAAATCACAAGTAAGTGATATTTATCATAAATAAAAAAAATGAAAAAACAACATTGTGAAGATTGTTGGTGAATTTGACATGTTATAGAAATATTCTGGAATGATATGAGAAGGAAAGCTAGAGATAAGAAAAGGGGATTAAATTTATAAAGATTTTATTTTGCAATTGATTGATAATGCTGAAAAATGATAAAGTTGGCAAATGTTTAGTAATAATATATATATAAATATTTTAGCACAAGCATGTATATTTTTGAAAATAACAAACCATTTACTTCTCTATATTAGATAGACAGACAATGCATTTGCATATTTATAAACATGTAAAAAAGATTAATAAAAATATTAAATATAATCTATAATGTGGCTATCTAATCTTTAGAATTGTGCTGTATTTAACACTATTACAAATCTTGATAATTTAAACTAATAATACATAATAGTGTTTAAAGTACGACCAATCTATCAGTTTATTCTTCAAGACTTTGAACAATTAAATTCTAAACTTATTGTACAGGCCAAAGTTTAATAATACAATTACAATAAGAAGTATGCAACAGATTATACATTTTTAATTTTTATCAGCACATTCCATCTTAAACACCATTACATTATGGCTATACTACTAGTATAAAAATATATCGTACTCTCGTTATACAATCTTCAAGTATGCTAAAGACATTAAACACTTGTATCTCATGACTATATCAACAACCTAATATTTTTCCATTACATTATTCTCATTCAATATAAAACTGATTATATATGCTAAATAATTATTTTAAAATATATAATCTGTCTTATTTTTATAATTATGAGCACATGTTTTAACAAATTAAACACTAATATAAAAAAATCTATGGTAAAAGGCCCAGATAGTGAGAATAGTATCCATAACATTAAAAAAAAAAGTTTTTTAGTCAGTAAAGAATAATGAAATAAATTCTGCTCAGTTTTATAATAAATCAAATAAAATTAATAGTTTAGTGAAAATAGACCACTACTCCAGCCACTAGGATTAAGAATACTTATTGCAACTTATATGTTGATATTATATCAAACGTTTACTACCGAAATATAAAAATATTTCAAAATCATACACTCAACGATGATGTGAAAAATTATTTTCAAATCTAAATGACTCTGTTGATAAATCGTGAAAAAAGCTCAAAATTTATTTATTTTGTCAATATTTGAAAATAATTTTTAATCAGAATTTTTTCCTACGACTTTTATTTTGTAAAGCATATCGACCATTCTAATAATCAACAGAACGCTCTCTAACCCCACTCAAATCAATAAAAGAAATAAAATTAAGCTTTTTATATCTGAATGATTTTTTTATAATTTTAAAATGAGCATTAATTACACTATTGACATTCGGTACTAAATTAACTCTGATATAATTGATTTAATGATTTAAGAAGCATTTTTAGATGCTTTTTTAAAAGCATTTTTATAATTACATATAGATTATTACATTTCAATAAGGGACTTTCCATAATTTATTACAATTTATTTAATGCTAATTTGTGTGAATCCATATTGATTCCAAAACTATTGCAACAAACCCTTATGGGAAAATGGTCAAACCAAAATTATTTATTTTACAGTTTCATTGACTTATTGTGTCACTTGTAAAATTGCATTTTGGCAAATCAAATACTGACTCAATTATTGAGAATAAAATGTAAAAGTGTTAAATGCATAGTTTTGAAGTTTAAATTAAAAATAATTTTACACTTTGGTTTATTATGGAAATAATTGTTGAAAATATCAGTATATTAGTGCTACTTATCATGTTATCTTTTTGCAAAATTTAATAGTATACTTTTGACTGTGAAATTAGATTTAAAATCTAAAGCTGTTATTGATCTCAATGGCTGTGAATAAACTGTTGTTAATAATTAAAAATATTGGTTACTCAGAAGGTCTTGACCATGTTGCAACAACAATCTTTTTGACACAGTTCTTCAAATTTCTACGTATTTGTATGAATAAAAATCTGTAGAATAGACTTTATAACAAGTTAATAAAAATATAAGATTATCAAGCTATTATACTAATGTATAAGTATTTTAAATTGAGTAGATTTATATACTTATTATACGGTATATAAATTAGATTTATATACTTGTTTTGCTCAATGATGATGAAGACAAAAAGTTGACAATATAATCACACCCTATATATGGAAATGTGTGAATATTTTTATTTTATAAAAACGAGAGTGTGAAGAGAGAAATTGGATTTCTTGTAATTATATGTTAGACTACTTCCATTATCTAGAATTAATTCAAACTTTATTTAAAATTTTCAAATATATTCAACTACATGACAACATTTCAAGTAAGATTATCCTCTCTTTCTCTTCAGGTATTGCTGGTCTATATAATAACAGTAATAATATGGAAATCAAATCTGGGATGTTTGAATTCTGAATTTAAAATAATACCTAATCAATTAGACTAGTCTGTCAAAGGCAAGTTAATAAAAATTGTATATACTTATGCATAAAGGTCTTGTTAATTTCTATTGACTGATAATTTTTGATAGAATAATTTAGTTGGTTAAAGTCTCACTTTAAATTTAGTATTCACAAATTCTAAAAGTTCCAGGTTCAATTCCATATTAATATTATTGATCAGATTAGCAACACCTGAAGAAGAAAGGGATACAATGCCCCTCAAAACATTGTTATATACTAATTTTAATTGCTGTTATTAATTGTTGAAAATATTTGAAAAATTTAAATAGTTTGAATTTTTATGAAGACATTTAACAATTAATATTAGATGGTGGAAATAGTCCAATATGTAATTGCAAATAATATGACATAATCACAATCATTCAGATAAACACTAAACTGGAATTCAGGTTTAAATCAAAAAGTTGTATTGGCAGAAATGTGCTTTATTTATTTATTAGAAAATTAGTTGCTTCGTGGATCAAGTGATGTTCAAGCACCAAATGGTTGACTGAACACAACAGTTCCAAGCAATGTTTTTTTATTATTATTTAGAAACAAAAAATAAAGAAGACAATGGAGAAAATGTATTGAAATGATGTCTGCACAAAACTTTCTTTTAAAATTATATATTTTTTTGGTATGTCATTCTCTCTCCTGTACACATATGTAAAACAGGATTGCACCAATCATTGATCATAAGAAATATAAAGCACTTGGACAACAAAATCTGAAATGACAAATAATTGAAGTTGTTTATTTAAATTTCTTTTAATTAATAATTTCAGTCTTTGTAGTCAAGTTGCAATTTTTAGGGTCTATTTAAATAAATTAGGCTGTATTTAAAGATGGATTTTCATCTTTATTGTTATTGTTCTGCTTTGGTGTTTTGAGTGGACCATCCGCACGTCATTGTTATTCGTTGAATGTCGGTTTTCTTTTTGAAATTACAGAAAAACTAAGAGGACTATGCATGTGTAAATACCACAATTCTCTGCATCGTTTTTCATACTTTCTGTAGGTAATTTCCATTTTTTTTCTATGACAAAAAATACAGTTTTTATTTTATTTTTTCTGAGGAAGGTCAATTATTTTTATTAATTTTTCTCAGTTTTTTAGATTACACGGAGACAAAACGATGCAAAGAAATTAATCGGCAGATATGGATTCAGAAATGAATTCTTCCAGCCTCAATGAATTTGAAATTCCTAAACCCTTTGATTCCGACGACAGTATTACATACAGTGATCTACAGGAATACTTCACATTATCATCCGAAAAAGAAGAAGCAACCACTTTACCAGAAAAAAGATGAAGAAAAAATACAAATGTTATTCCAGATGATAGCAGTAGAGCAGGCCCGTCAACTAGTGCTTCTAATATACCTTCGAACATTACTACAGGACTGGTCAATGTAGAGAATTTCACAAAGACTCCAGGTTTGAAGTTTTCAACTGTGGGTATCTATCTTAGATTTCTTTTATATGTTATTTGATAAAAAGCTGTGTGTAAAAATTATTGAAGAAAGGAATAAATATGCACTAAAAAGAAATGTATGCGTGATTGGGAAAATGTGACAGAACGGGAATTGCCTGCCTTTTTCGGGATGACATTGGAAATTTCATGTAAGGTCCCTGTATTCCGATTGAAGGACATTTGGAGTAATGATCCTACTATTATAATCCTATATTTTGCTAATATATTAAAAAATGCTGAACAAAAAAAGTGCAAAATTTGACCGTAT